>CAUYQV010172037.1:0-61680 GCA_963574575.1 Galagoides demidoff | reverse complement strand
CCAAACAACGATGGCTGCAACCCAAAAATGGCTGGGCGTTGTGGCGGGTGCCTGTGGTCCCAGCTACTTGGGAGGCGGAGGCAGGAGACTCACTTGAGCCCAGGAGTTGGAGGTTGCTATGAGCTGTGATGCCATGGCACTTTACCCAGGGGTATAGCTTGAGGCTCCATCTCAAAAAATATATATATATTTCAGGCTTTTCAGGCAATCCAGTCTGTCACAACTACTGAACTCTACTGCTGCAGTGTAAAAGCAGTGATAGGTAACAAATAAATAAGTGGGCATTGCTGTGTTCCCCTAAAACTTTATTTATAGAAACAAACAAACAAAAAAACAAAAAAGATGAGAGGGGAGGGGAAAGCTGGAGAACCAAGTGCAGCAGAGATGGGGGAGCATGGTGGAAGCCTGCCCAGTTCCTAGTTAATTGAGGGAGACCATGGCGCAGCCTGCACTGCTGCAGGTGCCAACCCCAGAACCACCCTTGGGCCTAGAGAGCCCTCCTCTGGCTTCACTACTCCCCTGTGAGCACTTCACAGGCCCTAAAGTGACAAAAGGTTCCCCCATTCAGGGTTGAACAGGGCAACCCCTCATTTCCTAGGCCTGGGGGATTTCATGAAGGGAAAGCACTGACATTTTGCCAGGAGCAGAAGGGACTGTATCCATTGGTCTGTCAACATACTCATTACTCTTGCCCCAACAGAAGGGACTGTATCCATTCATTTCTTAGACAATATATACCCCTAGACAAAGGACCCAGGCAGAGATTTTCCGACTTAAGTCTTTCCCTCTGTCAGGGGCTCTGGTGACTTTTCTATATTCTTTTCTATATAGTAAATGTCTTACCACTGATCTGTGCTCCCTGGATTCATTCTTCAAATCCCCAAGGCCAAGGGCCTACTAAAGAAGAAACTCCAGTAACAACACAACCTCAGCTCAGCCTCTGGAGTAGCTGGCACTACAGGTGCCAGCCAGGACATCCAGCTAATTTTTTCCACTTTTGGTGTCTCAGGTCTTGCTCAGACTGGTCTTGAACTCCTGAGCTCCTTTTAGTTCTGCTTCCCAGAGTGCCAGAATTACAGACATGAGCCACTGCACGAGGTCTGGACTTTTCTTCTTAATTTCTAACTGATCTTCTAGCTGACAACGTTTGTGCCTGGAGATAGCAATTGCTCCACCCACTAGGCACTGTGAATCCAACAGTGAATCAGCAGATTCCCTACCATGAAGGAGCTGCAGCCTGGGAAGTGTTCAGAGTGGTAGAGGAAGAAAAGAAGATTCAGCAAAGTAAACATGCCATCAGCTGGTAGAGTGATATATGTCATTATAAATAAATACAGAGGATGCTTTCAAATACAAGAGATGATCACACAAACTTATCCATTCACTGTAAACCTGGATTTTATGTATGAGAATAGCAAACAAACAAAAACCTACTTTCAAGGGAAAAACAAAACAAAAACAAGCAAAAATTTACATTAAATTGAATGTCCTTCCTCATAATTTGCCTCGTTCTTAAACCTCAAGCTCTATCAGCATTAGAGACCAGCATTATGCATGACCAATCTGCTGGAATCTGGGTTCAAAGTAGAAGAAGCATCATTCACAGAATATAGTCATTTCATGGCCTTGCCTAGGGAATATGCCCAGGAAGAGAGAAGAGAAAGAGTGATGATATACCACTACCTTAAGAATCTTTATAGGAATAGGACTCCTTTCCCTTGCAGTGGTTGATGACTCCTTGGTGGTCACCTTGATAAACTCTTTGTGACAGTATCAAAGGAGGGTCATTAAAAGGTCATTAAAAAGGCACTATTAGCCCTATGAGTTAATGACCATCCAAGATCATTAGAGAGTCAAGTTAAGAATCAAAATCTGAGACTTGTTTCCCTGTAATTTATGCAATTCTCACAGGCCTTCTCTTATTGAAATTCTTAATAACTTCCCCTAATTCCTCTCTTCAGTGAGGTTTGAGTGCCATAATTTTTCTAACAGATACAGACACTTAGTGACAGGAAGATGACTTAGATGAGGGCTAAGCAGCCTGCAGAAGTCAACCTATAATGACTTTTAGCTGGCAATGATTATCAAATTATGTTTTAAAGAGTAAACAATCAGTGTAGATCACTGAGTTAACCTTATTATTTTTCATACGAAAATTAAGAAATAAAATACTGCTCTCAGGATATAAACTATTACAAGGGCTATTTTAATGTGTAATTAAATGCTAAATTTCTACTTAGCATTTTCATTTTCACTTTTTCAACCTTAGTTGAGAGAAGAACAAAAATGCTATTTTTTTTTAATGACAGGATATGCAACTAAGTAAATATAAAGTTTATAAATAAAGGCCAAAGAAAATTTATTCTATGCTAATTAGGAAAAAAAGAAATCAAAAGATAAGAACTTTAACATTATAGGCTTAACATGCAATTTAAAAAATATAAAATCAAAGAAGAATGATACAGTGAAAAGAATAGGCTTGGTGTTTATTATCCACAATGACCTGTTCACTTTGAAGAAATTTTGTAATTGCAAATTGAAATATGGTGTCAGTGGTATGAAAGGTTTTTCATTTTTATTCTCTTTGTCATTTCTTCTACTTCACTGATGTCACACATACTTATGGAGAATTAACTATCGATCAATGGCTTAGGCATGAGGGAATTATTATTTTTCTTAATTATATACTAATTCTAGTGCCAAATTACAAAACAGCAAGGCCTATAAAAATGATGTGAATAGAAAGAGAAACCAACACATTGGAGCCATTTTGTAACAGATTTAGTATATTTTTATTTCAGTGTAAAACTTTCATGATGTATATCTTTTATGTGAAAAGGAATGAGATATGAACATTGCAGAAAATTTACCAAATTAGAAAATGAAAACTGTGTCAATGAATAAGCCTATCCAGCCCCCCAAATAACTACACGCACAATCTGACCCAATAGTTAATATTACTCAGATATTTTTCCTTTGGGTTTTTAAAAATTTCTCCTAATATACTTTATATGATTGTGAACATAGTAGACAAAATGTACACAGTACATATATGTAATCCTGAGTGTACCTACCTATGTACACAAACGTATATCTGTATACTGCGTCTTCACTTTTATCCTAATGTATTCACGCATATTGCTCCATCTTCAGTGCCATTGTTCTCATGGCCTGTCACATGTTCTATGTTTGTTCTAAGGTTTTTTTTTTTTAATTTTGTCCCTCTGTCTTAAACAATAGGTTACTTTCATTTTCTACTTTTTGTCGATCTCACTTATATAAATTCCTATGTCATACGGCATTTTATTAATTTGGAATTATTTCATTACCATGGTTTATAGAATCAAAAATAATATTCAAGACTATAAACTTTAGTGGTTTCCCTTTCACATTGATTAAACATGTTTTCAAAAGTATGTGTCAATTCATATTTTTAATAGAAGTATGTGAGAACATGCTTTAATGTTACTTAATATAAATATATTTTTGTAGCATTTATTAATTAGTTGGGACATTTCTATTTTTATTAATTAGTTGGGACATTTCTATTTTCAGATCTTTTGGGAGAACCTAATAAATAAATTTTGGAAAGAAAAAAATATACTTCTAGAGTAGCATAGAGCTCGATGAAATTCAAAACAATATCTATTGCTTTTAACCTATTTAGAAAAGCCGCAAAATGATTAATAACTCTTTGATGACCCAAGATATTATAAAGTTCTGAAGTGCTATTTATATTTTAAGTTAAGGAATAAAAGAAAATTTTATTTTATTATTAGATAATCTCAAAGGAATAAATTGCACATTAACCAAAATATCTACTTAGGAAATTGCTCTGGATTTATTTTTGCAATAGTAATTGATTATAATTTTAAAATTTCTTCATATCCTATGACAATGTTTATGAAATATAAAGCCAATCTCAGTTAAACAGCAATGAAGGAATATGCTCTTATGTTTAAGAGCATAAACTATAAAATTGGTAGAAAATTGTTGTAACCAAGTTCAGTTGACAATCAAACCCCTTAATTATTAAAATTCGTAAGCTAAAAATTAAGATGCACAAAAACAGAAATCAAAAAGCCATTAAAGAGTGAACAAAATACTTCCACCTCGAAAGTTTGGCATCTGACAAAGATGAATAAAGTTTTTACTCTAACTGTCTGAAGTTGCCACAGCTTTGGTTTCCAACATCACTCACAGGGTAAGCAACTTGGAGTCAGAAATCAATTGTTTTAAGGGGTCTCTGGAACAAATCCAAATTCAATTTGAAAATTAAAGAGTGCATGGTCATGGCGACACGGAACCACTGAAGAGTGGTGGAAGGAGAAGCAGTGCCACATTGATTGTCTGACCCACGCTGAAAAGGCAATATGTAAGTCATAATTCTACCAGGGACAAACATTGATTGCTAGGGAAAAGAAAATTCTCGTACTCAAAATAAAAGCATGCCGTGTAACGCCTTCTGTTTGTGTGTTTGTCCTCACCCTACTCTGGCTGCTCTTTTGTTCATAATGGGTCAATAATGCTAAAAAAAAAAAAAAAAAAAAAAAAAAAATAAAGAAAAAGAAAAACTCCTTCAGGAATAGTGTCTCTGGCCCTCCCTGGTAATCAATCTTTCAAAATAAGGATTCAAGTCAATGAAACACACGCAGTTGAGAATCATCCAGAAGATAAACATGAACTATTTTAGAAATACATTAGATGTGTTTTCCTAACTGTATAGAGCTCATTACAAAGACCATAACATTTGTTGATGAAAGAGTATGTGTATGAGTGTGTCTATGTGTGTGTATTTATAGTTGTTCATCAATGTATTATTAGTGATTGTCCCTAGTTTGGGAAAGTATATATAATTACATATATATAAGTTATATGTAATATATAAGATACGTGTGCACATATACAAACTTACCTTCAGTTCTCCAATGGGTTAAAATGTACACATTATTTTCTTCTACTCATACAGTGTGTATATACAAAAATATAGAGAGAGATACAAATTTTAATCCAAGAATGAGCTATGTGTATTAATATTTATTTCTTTAAATTAAGTATATGTGTTTAAATGTTACAGTGCACAACCTCTCCCAGCCTATGGCTTTACCTTTATAGAGAACTACCTACAGGTTCAATGACTTTTACAATAATCACTACTCTTGAATACTAGATCAGCTCCTCAGGAAGGCTCGATAAAACTCAGAGGAACAGTTAAGACCGCATGATTCCTGAAAGGATGGCATAAATCAATGCAGGTGTTTTATGCTTTGTACTCTGAATATAAGTGGACAATCAAACTCTTTCATTCCAGCAGTGTTCAAGAAAATAAAATCTTAATTCAACTGTTGTACAAACCAGAATCTTAGTATGGAATTAGAAGTTGTTATTATTCAAGTACTCACAAAAGTCAAAGAGATGAGAAAAAAGTAATTAAATGTTTACATAGAAAATGGCTGTAATGAAAATTTTGTACTATACTTAGGCAGTGTTTTTGCTTTTTACTGAGAAGGTTATACATCACAAGAAACTTCCAAAGTGGTTTATGATTATATCACAGATCTTGACATGGAGACCATGTGATACTTTTTGCATGAGAGTGTGAGTGCATGTGCATTTCCTGTGTGTGTGTGTGTGTGTGTGTGAGAGAGAGAGAGAGAGCTAGAGCATTGGTATTTCAAATTAGCAGAAAAGATCATTACCCAAAGAGCCATTTTTTCATTAATGTCTCTATTTTTACTACCTAATGGAGTACCTAATAATTCAAAGAATGTTTAAGTTAAATAAAAAGGTTGAACTTGAATTTTATCAAAAAGGCAATATCCTACAACAGTTTTCTTATTCAGTGTTTATAATACCTGCCAGTCTACTATTAGAGATTCATTAGTTTGGGATTAGTATCGCTCTCTTTAGGTGAATTCTTTTGATAACATATAACCTAAGTAACATGGTAACTCATTAAATAATCATCTAATGAGACTATTTTTTAGATATTTTATTATTGATTACTGGTAACATGAGAGAATAAAGATACTGGAATTACTGTAGAATTACAGAAAGTTGAGGAAAGGATTTTTCTACAAATTTTCATATGGTCAACTTTATGTGCTTGGGTATAATTAAGAAGATACTTTATCTAATTTGACCACTGTTTTCTGATATGATTTACCTAAATCCATAAGTGTTGGTTTTTAACATTCTTGGAAAGAAGATAGGATATTTGGCACCATAATTTTATTGTACCCCTTTTGCTTACTATCATTGGAATTCATCCTATCTTTTTTTACATATGTATACTTTGAATTAACAGTTATGTTTTTTCACCTAACTCCCTTTCATGGACAATTTTCCCCAGTTAGCATGTATTTATAATTTATTATTTATTGATTCTTCCTTTTAAAATTTTTTCTCAAATGCACAGAAAATTTAATGTAGTGAATCAAAACTCACTGGTACTAGAAGAATATTGTCTTTACGTATTATATGAGGTAAAGTGATGGCCTTTCTTGGAAACTTTATCCCTCTTAAGATCAAATAACATTTCAAATGCCAGTAGAAAAATCGTCCCACATTTTCATTAGGCTTTTGATGACATCACATCAATAGAATATTTTTTCTCTGAAACAAAGACTTGTCACGACATTGTCCTACTGTCTCATTATTCATGCCTCTGCTGTGCTTCAATCTGTTAATGTTAAGATCAATGGAAGTCACAGGAAATTTTATATTTTTATAGGAACACATAGGTGATAAATGCCTGCAGATATTAAAATAATAGATGAATATCTAGAGATCATCTCAACTGAAAATGATTTATAAGCATGCTTGGTAGATGAAGTCTTCCTTAAGTAAAAACTAGTTTATATCCAAAACTGGGCTAAATGATCATTTCTTAGTAACCAACCAAACATCTTTCTTACTCACCTATATGCTCTTCTAAAAATGGGGTATATACTCCCTGAACTAATACAGACTTCAAATTACACTATTATTTTCTACTTCACCAAAAGTTTCACTTGTACAAACAATAGAGAAATTTCATGTGAATTTAAGTGATGTAAGTATAGAAACAAACAGAAGATTCAAAAATCATCAGCATCATTCAGGCAAAAATACAATGTCATTAAGAAAATGAAGATGAGACTCAGCGCTCATAGCACCGTGGTTATGGCACCAGCCACATACACAGAAGTTGGTGGGTGCAAACCCAGCCCGGGCCAGCTGGGTTTGTCAACAATGACAACTGCAACGAAAAATACCCGGGTGCTGTGGTGTGCACCTGTTGTCCCAGCTACTTGGGAGGCTGAGCCAAGAGAATCACTTAAGCCCAAGAGTTTGAGGTTGCTGTGAGCTGTGATGCTACAGCACTCTACCAAGGGTGACATAGTGAGACTGTCTCAAAAAAAATGAAGATTAATATTAAATTGCACTCTTAGGATTGATACTCATAATTCAACATTGATCAAGATTTATTTCCTACATGCAAATTAGTTATAAAGGTGACGACTATATAACATTTTGGGTGCTATATTAACACTCAAGTTACTCTGTTTAACCAAGAAATATGCATATCAAATCTTTTGTCCCTGGTATGGAATAGGAAAGGAATTTCCAGTGCATTATTCTATCAATTCACCAATCTTATTATTTCTTATTCTTCTCAGTAGTTACCAATTTAGTTATGTATGTTTTTTTGTCTTTCCTGATATGCTTGCTTTTTGTTCTTTTGGTGTGAAAACTTGTGAAGTGCCCTCCAGGTACATAGCCACCTTTAAATATTCAATTGAATTTCGTTATGTTTGTAGATTTCACTGTAGAAATACTAAAGTCTGCATCACGTGGTGGAACAATACACTTTGCACCTTTGGATCCACTAAATGGCATGAATGTGACTCTTCCTGATTCACATGTCTTACGTAGCTACCTATGGGCTCCAATTCTAAGTTTATTTTTTTACATTCTAAAAGTTGTGGCATAGAGGGATGAAGTTACCCTGATATGAAAGTATTTACTAAATATCTATCCTTGGAAATGACAAAGTGTATTTATGCATCACAGAGCAAAAAAACCTTTTTTTCAAGTAATAATTACCTTCATAATTTCAAAAATTTCATCCTACAACCTGTGAACATTTTCTTTCCATAGATGCTACACTCAGCCAAATGTCAGGATCTTGGTATGTGGTTCTGGAATTTCAACTGTGGCAATTGTGCAGCTAAGAACTTTCCGGAAGGCAAAATATCCCCTTCTGAGTACTTCAGGGAGTAGTAACAAAAGTGTTTGACATCTATAATTTCCAGAAGTAATCAAGTTTTCTTTCTATGTGGAGACCAGTAAGAAGGAATTATGTATTTTCTACTACAAGTTCCCTTTACCGAGTGGCTGCTAAGGATCACTACGTCCACAGTATTTTGGAGGCTCTGGTAGTTAAAAAGCCCATATTCTAATAGAAAGGAAAAGCAGGGGTGGTGCCTGTGGCTCAGTGAGTAGGGTGCCGGCCCCCATATACCGAGGGTGGCGGATTCAAACTTGGTTCCTGCCAAACTACAACAAAAACATAGCTGGGCGTTGTGGTGGGCGCCTGTAGTCCCAGCTACTCGGGAGGCTGAGGCAAGAGAATCGCCTAAGCCCAAGAGCTGGAGGTTGCTGTGAGGTGTGATGCTGCAGCACTCTACTGAGGGCGACAGAGTGAAAGTCTGTCTCTAAAAGACAAAAAAGAAAAGAAAAGCATATATGTGTGTCCTTCTAACTATGTAATAAGCATTCAGTACAGCTACACCCCCCTCCCCCCGTGAATAGACAGCAGTATATAATTGTTGTAAACAAGAATGGACTTAATAGAGAGATGATAGCTCTACCTTTAAATAGAACAATACTATGCATGAAAGGAAAAGAGATGAGAAATACTTTTCTGGCAAGGAAAGTGGAATTGCCATGGAAATGGCAATTTTTGCAAAGGTTTTTATATCCACACTCTCAGATTTTATTGGTACACCCTTACTCCCTTCAAACTGTAAGGCTTGTAGAAAGATGGAATAATCAGAACAGAAGGAATGGGGGAGGGAAAGTAATATCACAGCATTAGGCATTTTAACACTATTTCCCTCTTTTTAATGTTTACAGTGATTATATTTAAGCAACTTATACCCATGTTCAGATGCTAACCAAATTTCTGTGACACTTTTTTTTAATACAAAGAACATTACAGAATTAATGTAGAGTACTAAGGATAATCCGGGAGTCACTAAGTTTTCCTCAAGGAACAGCATTTTAGATGCTGTTATTTTTAACACTGGGTAAGTAGACAGAGTATTTCATATGGTCAAACACTGGAACGTTTGGTTGCTACTATGTCAGTTGGCTTGTAAATAGGAAACCAACCACTTTAAGAATGTTTTAAGTAACTTGCAAATCTCAAAGACGGAAAAACCCTGAAAGTGTATAACCGTGAGCATTTTCAACCATCACAACTGTGCCTGAAGACTGTTTATGCTGTTTTTCTGAAATAAGGTGTCCAAGGAGTGTAGCCCAAAATAAAAGGTTTGTACAACAGACTTGGCATGTGCAGAATTTTTCCACCAATTTGTATATTTCAACCACCTACTTAATTTTAATTTTTCCACTTGTGAACTTGCAATAGAAAACCAGACACCATGTTTCACTATCTCAGTAAATATTCACAATTACAGTGGTCACAACTCAGGATATGGCATCTCCAATGCCACCAGAGTCAGTTTATACTGAAATGAAGCTGTTTACACTAAGGCAATGGTTACTTACCACCAGTGGCTAGTGTGACAACTAAAATTTCTGAGTTTAGGGAGAGACAGAGGCTGCTCCCGTGATCTGCTTTGCTTCTTCGGCTCCTCAATTCATGCTTAGAACCCTTTTGTGCTCCTCTGCCTTACTATTGTCCAACCAAATGTGGACACCAAACAGTGGTTAGTGGTTCCACAAAGAACGAGGGATGGCTGCCTCCGAAACTTGTAACCTAGAGTTGCCTCAAAGTGCAGCACATGAGGACAGTTTCAGTCCATGGCGACTTCTGCAGGAAGCTGCTTACATAAAACCGCAATAGGACTGGACAACTTTTCGCTAATCCCTTCACTTTGTTGCAGCCTGTAGCTCCTGCCAACAGAATTCTCTTGACAGCCGTCCACAGAAGACTGTTAAGAGGTGTGATAACACAGTATTTTGAATTGACAGAAGGCAAAATTTGCCATCCATTTCCTTCGTATATGTTCTAGTTCCTTTTTGAGACATATACCTTTTTTAAAATTCATAGGCAAAGGAAACCCTAACTATTCAATAACCATGGGTTTAAAGAGGAAATGGGCCATATGGTGGTCTTCATTGTTTTTTTTTTTTTATCTTTTAATCAAGAACTCATCCAGAATTGAGAAAAGTCTGCACATCACAGCAATGGAAGTAAACAGGATAATTTTGATAAACAGCTTTCTTTCTTTTTTTTTTTGTCTCTTTTTTCCTCTAATGAGAAATCAACAGAAAGTCTAGAAATAAAATTTTGACTGTGATTTTGTGGGGAAAAAAAAAAAAAACCTGAGAAATTCTTTTTCTTTTACCTGGATACTTGCTGCCCATTCTTACATTCTTTTTCCCCACATTTGGCAGCAAGAGTCTGGCCATTGGGTATTGAGATCAATTCTACAGTTATAGGCATCTACTATGTCTGTTTATATGGAGTTGTGATAGTGTGTTCATAACAATGCCATGAATCCTGGAGTATAATGGAGCTTGACCAAAAGAGTTTGGTTCAAAACAAGCTATCTCAAAATCTCATCTTTTCAAGCATTCTGAGTAATTTCCACACATGTAGTAACTAGAGGAAACAGTTCATTTGCTATTCAACAAACCTTGTGCTGTTGATCCAAACGCATAGCGTAATTTCCTTGAAGTTACAGGAAAACATATTCAGCCCTGTGCACCTGCTGAACAGGTTTAGGAACTGATTTTTTCTTTCATTTGTTTGCTTGGTATCCCTTAGCCTTTTCTTCTTACCTTATATGCTAATTCAAGGTAGAGTTGATAAATAAAAGTTTGTCAGCCATATACTGATTTCATCAATATTAACATGAAAATATTATGTTTATCTAAATTCCAGTGAAATCATTCATAATATGGTATCTCATTAACTAAATCAAACGAAAACGAAGCTTCCTCCAACTTGCTTTGTTGGCATCATCATGCAATTACAGCATTAGGGAGTATGATTTTTACTAAGATTAAATAAAACACTGTAAATTAATAAAATATGTATATTGACTATATTTCATGGCTTAGATAATATTGAGAATAACACCTAACTTTGCCAATTAAAGAATATAACAGGAAAAAAAAACATGGAGGAAAATAAGAAAGCATGCTGGAATTCTTATGAGTATAGGACATAATTAGAAATGAAAAATTCGCAAGTAGACTAGAATAAACTCATAAACAGAATAGATAGTATTTCTTATAATAAACATGTTTTAAAATATCATATTTAAAGGGAATTGCAAAGATTATACAGGCATTTTCCACACATCCTTCATGTAGTTTGTTTTTTATTTAATGTTACTGCCTTTCATAACTGAAGTTCATTTATCAAAACTAAGAAACCAAGGTAAGTACAGAAACAACTCGAAGATATTAAGGGTTCAGTTCCAAATAACCCCAATGAGGAGAATATCCTAATAAAAATAGTCACATGAATATTGTGGTTTCCCAGTGCATATAAAAGTTATATTTACACTATACTTTTTCTATTAAGTGAGCAAGAGCTTTATACTTAAAAAAGCAATGTGTATGCCTCAATTTAAAAATAATTCATTTCTAAAAAATGTTAACAATCATCTGAGTTTTCACCCAGTAATCATTTTGCTGGTGGAGGGTTTTGCCTCAATTTTGATTGCTGCTGACTGAACCAGGGTGGTGGTAGCTGAAGGTTGAGGGGGCAGTGTTCATTTTAAAAAATAATAGTACACTAATGAAGCTTGCCACATCAGTTGACACTTCTTTTCATGAAATATTTCTCTGCAACATGAAATGCTGTTTGATGGTGTGGGTCATGTTCTACCCACAGTAGACCTTCACAATTGAAGTCAACTGTCTCAGACTGTGCTGCTGCCTTAAGGAGTAAGTTTATGTAATATTCTAAATCCTTTGTTCTCATTTTAACCATGTGCACAGCATTTTCACCAGGTGTAGATTTTACATCAAGAAACAACTTGCATTGCTTTTCTCTAATAAACAGCTTCTCATTCATTCTTGTTTTTATCATGAGTTTGTTGCAAATTAACTTCAGGTTCCATTTCTAATTCTAGTTTTCTGTATACTTCCATAAAATCTGCAGTTACTTATTCCACTGAAGTTTTGAAATCCTGAAAGTCATCTCTGAGTGTTGAAATCAACTTCTTCCCAACTTCTGTTAATGTTGATGAATCATGAACATCACTAATAGTATCTAGAATGGTAAATCCTTTCCAGAATATTTTTAATTTACTTTTCTCAGACCCATTACAGGAGCTACCATCTGTGACAGTGATAGCCTTACAAAAAATATTTCCTTAAACAATAAGAGTTAGGGTGGTGCCTGCAGCTCAAAGGAGTAGGGTGCTGGCCCCATATGCCGGAGGTGGCGAGTTCAAACTCAGTCCCCAAAACTGCAAAATAATATTAATAATAATAATAATAATGAGTTAAAGGTTGAAATCGCTTCTTGACCATGAGCTACTGAATGGATGTTATGTCAATAACATTAACATTTTTGTAGATTTCCATCACCATCAGAGCTCTTGGGTGACTAGATACATTGTCGATGAGCAGTGATATTTACAAAATGGTTTTTTCTGATTGGTAGATCTCAACAGCAGACTTAAAATATTCAGTAAACCTTGCTTTCTGTGCTAGATGTGTTGCCAACCAGGCTTTCTTTTTTTATTTACAGAGCAGAGGCAGAGTAGATTTAGAATCTTTCTTAAGAACCTAAGATTTTCAGAATGATATATAAGCATTGACTTCAATTTAAAGTTACCAGGTGTGTTAGTCCTTAACTAAAAAATCCTTCTGTTCTTTGAAGCTTGGAATCCATGCATCAGTTTCTCCTTTCCAGCTATGAAAGTCTCAGATGGCATCTTCTTCCAATATAAGGCTGTTTCATCTACACTGAAAATCAACTGTTTAGTGTAGCCATTTCAATCCATTAGCTGCATCTTCTGATCAATAGCACTGTTGCTTCACCTTGCATTTGTATGTTACGGGAACAGCTTCTTTCCTTAAACTTCATGAACCAACCTGTGCAAGGTTCAAACTTCTCTTCTGCAGGATCCCACCCAGGGTACCACATCACATTTACTCATCATGGATCCCAGACTCCTCTGGCCTATGAGTTTCCTAGCCTTTCTTTGTTTTTTATGATCTTGACAGCTTTGAAGAATACTGGTCAAGTATTTCCCCAAAATCTCTCACATTTGGTTTGTCTGAGGTTTCTTTCATGATTCCTCTAAGGAAGGTTATCGTTTTTTAGAAGAATACTGCAGACAAGTGCCTTTCTCTTCACAATATCATGACATCCACAGGACGCTACTGATGATATAACTTTGACCAACTGGTAAGGTAGTGAGTATCTGCCAGATTTCTCTATGGTGGAAGTGCTATATTCCTTTTTTTGCTCTTTTATTTGGCAGCATGTGCCTACGTCCGGCCAATGATCAAAAGAGGGGTAGGTAGTGTCTACGTCCATCTCTTAGAGGGGAGAAGGTCTACATATTATTTGGAATTTTTCTGTAAGAAAGATTGGGTGTTTTTTTTTTCTTTTGTTATTTATATATATTAGCATGAACTTATAGAAATTTGCCTTATACTTTGAGTTATAAAGAATTTGGCTTTATAGATTATCCCAATTCTGGCCATTAATGTTCTTTTTGATTTGTTCCTATGACCCATGGATAAGCCCTCCTTAATTCATAT
This sequence comes from Galagoides demidoff, assembly GCA_963574575.1. NCBI lineage: Eukaryota > Metazoa > Chordata > Mammalia > Primates > Galagidae > Galagoides > Galagoides demidoff. The sequence continues at coordinate 47,715 of CAUYQV010172037.1, read as the reverse complement.
TTAAATATTACTTCCCAGTTGCTAATGGATCATCTTATATTCTCTCTGTCCCAGCTTGAGAATCAGCCCTTGTCCATAGACTCCTGGTCCCCTTTGTCAATGAAAACTTAACAACTGGTGAAAACATACCAAAATATAAAATTATGTCATTTTAGACTTATCCAAATGAACACAAATCACCTTATATTTATGGGGCATTGGCTTATAAGTTGCTTAAGTCTATTTTCTGAAAGTCATTGCAATAGCTATATTTCTATATTTATAGTGAATATTTGGACTTCTTTGTGTATGTCTCGGTCCTTAGTAACTGGTACAGTAGCTTCACTCTAAAGCTTTACTCTGATAGCTTTCCTCCATCTAAAGCTAGATTTCTATTGGAACCTAGTATTCTTAATTATTTCACTTTCTAAACATAGTTCTCCCAGGTGGCTTATTGGAAGGACATTATTTCTGCAAATATTTTTGTTTCCATAACCTTTTAGGACAAACACACAATAAAGGCACATGACATCATTTATGATTAATGCATGCACAGTGGCTTCAATATTTGATGGCAGAGATGAAAGCCCTGCCTCATGATTGGCTGACAGTGCTCATTATAACTCAGGCTATTTCTCTTGAATTTCATTTCAAGAATGTGCAACAGGAAATCAAAAACAACACATGTATGTGATTCTACAGGTTAGCTAAAGAGTTCAGCAAAAAGCTTCACACTCTATAAATGAATGTCCATACTAATGTTTACAATTTTCTTTCTAATGAAGAAAGCAGAACAACTATACTACATTATTAAATTCACAATTCTTGAATTATAAAGAATTCATTTCATCAATATTAATAATACTCTGAGTAAATATACTTTGTGTTTTCCTCAAAGAAATAGGCTCTTTTTAAATCAGTATTTTTTTATGTCCAAAGAAGTTTGTATTTATGTCACTTTAGAATTTACCAAGATCGGGTAATTAACCATAATTAATTACATGTTACTGCCAAATAGATATTAGCCAATATAAACTCACTTTAAAGCTGCTAAATTCATAATGTAAACCAAATGAAAACATATACAACTAGGTTATTCTATATATATAATATGTGCTTTCCATGTCCCACAAATGCTGGTTTGTGACATTTTTTAAAATAGTATTTATCTTTAGGGGACAGAAAAAAACATATTAAAAAAAATATATCTTGGGAAAAATCACATACTCCCTTGTAATTCTGCAAATCATTTGGGTAAAGGTACATCAATCCAATAGCTCAAATTGACAAACCACGAATATTGGTTTACCCATAGACAATTCCTTTTTCTCCTTCTGTGGTTCTCATAAGCAATATCAATGCAAATTGTTTTATAAGAATCAATGTCCCCAAACATATCTAATTCCATGAAGCTGTGGGATTTCCCTATGATACTGAATAGAAACAGATGTCAAGAAAATGGCAGAATAGGATTTCCAATACCGGTACCTCCAAAAATATCAGTTTAAACAATTATTCATACACTAAAAAAGAGAGCTCAGGAAACCATGTGAAAGATTATAGTAACTGATCGTAGGACAGTAATAAAAGCTGCATTTAAGAAGGTATGAAGGACAGTTTTACATTACCTTAGTCATGTCTCCCCTAACCTCAGGCAGCCCAATGAATGTGGAGAGAGATGCCCTCCACTTAGGGAAAGGACAGGGGAAGTGAGTATCAGATTTTAGCTTGGAACACAGCACTGGGCTCACTCCAGTTAAATCCAGCACTGGGAAGGCCCCTACGACCCTAGTCTCTAGAAAGTACTTGCATACTAAGATCCAGGCCCAACATGCCTTCAGGCTTAATCCTATAACCATGAGCTCCAAGCCTACACAGTCTCACTCCTTGGGATGACCTACTGCCAGGCTCACTATAGCAGTTCCATGTGCCAAACTATCCCTAGAACTGAGCTGACCAACATGGTCCAGGGTTCAGGGCCTCCTGACCACCTGCCTGGAGCCTGAAGCCGTAGGCATTAGGCATGTACCTGTGGACCTTGTCTTTAGACAAGCCCTTATGTATACAGGCTCCAGGCTCATCCAGTGACATGCCTACCCCTGCAACCCAGGCCTTCACAATTGTCACAGATTGCAGAAAAGCCCAGAGCCTAGTTGGCCTACAAAGTCTTCAGGTATGTCCCAGCTCTAAGCTACTGTCCCAGCTTCAGGAACCAGGGAAGCACCAAGGCACACAAGCTTCAGGCCTGCCCTCACAGTGAATCCACCCTTCTCCTGAATGAACATTCTTCTGGAGCAGGAGGGAGCCCATCCTACACCATCATGACCATCATCTGAACAGTGAGGCTTGACAACAAGGTTGCCAGCTTGGCCTTCGTCTGGACAACCAGGACAAAAGTATGATATACAGGGGCCTGGTAACTGGAGATTACCCAATCTAGTCTACCATCACTGGCACCAGAACACTCCTCTAAGGGTGTAATGTTAAAGCCACCCATATTGCCAGCAACACCACAGTGGGTAACTACTAAAATAAACTGAAAGGCAGAATATTCCCTCTCTACATTGAGCAGCAGAGTCCCGGGCAGAGGAGAACAGCTGAACTGCAAATCTATTTGCTTTAATTTAAGAGAAAGAGGTTCTTGATGAATGGGAAGCGGCATAAGAACACTGAAATATGAAAAAGGAGGCTGTGTCAACACCCCCAAAGTATCACACTAGCTTTCCAGCAGTGGACTTCCATCAAAAAGAAATGTATGAGATGTTGTATATGCAATTCAAAATATGGATCACAAGTACGCTCAAATGGAATTGAAGAGAAAGTTTAGAACAAATAAATACAAAGAAATGAAAAATCTCAGGACATGGATGAAAAATTCACTACAGAGATAGATAGTTGAGAAAAATCGTTTTTCCAGAACTTCTGGAAATTAAAGAATCATTCAGGGAAGTACAAAATACAGTGTAATTTTTTTTATTTATTTTATTTTTTTAAATGAGCAAGCTTTTAGTACAGCTCAGTTATGTAAAATACTATGTACTGTAAGAGATCTAAAAACTAGAGCTTCGAGTCATGTTTTAAAAAAAGCCATTATGCTCAATTGAAAAACCCAAGTACAGACTACAAAACTGTGACAATAGCCATGGGGACCCCTGGTGCCCACATCCAAGTCCTCTCAGAGCTATAAGCACTCATGGTGGAGGTGTCACACTGATCTGCCATGTAGACACAGCATGCCCAGCCTAGTGGGTGGAATTTGGGTTCTGTTGTTCCTTGGATATTCTTGAACTGGAACCAGCAGCAGAAATCAGGAACCAGCAGACATGAAGGATTAAGTTAGAACGTTCCACCCACCCCACTCTATCCCCAACCTCTGGGTATTGGTACTTCCTGGGAGCTGTGTTGGGTTCTTATAAGTTGTTAAACACTGTCCACAGTAGGGCCTTACAGCGTGGTCTAACAGTGGTGATTTCTCTAGGTTGCTCATGTCCCACAGCCTCTTGCTTCACTGTGTGCCACAGAGGAGCCATGTAGCTGACCTTCTCTCACCATCGCTGCTGATCTACCCCTGGTGGAGATCTCACATGTTAGCCACTTGAAATATTCCAGGAGATCAGCATAGTCATTTCCATAGGAGATAACCTTGATACCTTTGTCTAGCATGTTTTCTTGAAGCTTCTTGAACTCATCTACATCTCCTTGCCAGATCAGCATGAAATGTTCTAAATCAGATTTATGCTTCACGGCCTCCAGGAAAAGGGCCTGGAAAGTAGTGTCATCCACAGTCCAGCCACAGCCCAAGAGAAGAAATGACTTGTTTTCATAGTTTCTGAATCTCTTTCATAACTTCAGTGTTCCTGAGCACATTCTGATATTCTGCTGGATGAAAGACAATGCCGCTAGGGGTGGTGTAGACCCCATGGATGTATAGCACACTCAGTTTCCTCTTCTCCTGAGCCCAGTTGAGGACCTTTTTCTCATCAGTAAGGTCAAGTGATTCCAGTTGTATCCCCTGGTCTGCTGCATACATTTCCAGGAGATGATCAAAATATGTAGTTAATATGAGGGCTCCATTTTCCATCAAGTGGAGAACTGACTGAAGTAGCTGTTTTCAGGAATCTTCCATCTTTGACTCCAAGTCATCAAATACTTCATATAAACAGTCTTTGAAAAATGTGGATCGAACAGTACTGGTGCGAGGACAGTTTCTGGTCATGGGCAATATGGACAAGTTTCTTGACTTCATGGAGACACTTCTGAAACTTTTTGCTCTCTTCATCTTCTAAAAGACCAAAATCGATGGCAGCATCCAGCAAGGCCTGGATCAACCCCTTCCAGGATTTCAGGGCTGGAACCTGAGGGGCAAGGGCAGCACTGATGCCTGTGCCAATCACCAGCATGAGTTCCTGAGGCTTCTTAGTTTTTAAGCTTGGAAGTAGCTTCCTGGGCTTTTTGGTGGGGGTGCACCATCAATGAAGAATCCAAAAATCTCATCTATATGAGTCCTGGCTTCCTGTAGAAGCCATCCAGTTTTGCTACGTTTCCAAACACCGCTGCTTCAGCTGCAGCTACTAGCCAGCGAAGCCTCACTCCAATGTAAATTTTTAGCAGCCCATTAGGGGTGTCTGACCTGTGGCCCATGGGCTCTATTTGGATCTTGTGAAGACATCTTTGCTTATCTGTGATGCCAGATATCACAACAATTAAGCAAATACAATTTTTTGCTAATCAGCTTTTGTCAGTATTTGTGTATTCAAAGTGTGGCCCAAGACAACTCTTCTTCTATTTTATTTTTTAATTTTTTTTTTGACAACTTTTCTTTCTAATGTGCAGCAGAAAAGATAAAACGCTGGAGACTGCTGGCACTAATCCAAGTGTTGGACCCAAAACGGGGTCCAGCCACGATAGTCGCCCCCAAGGAACAGTCACCAGACTTGGGTCGATGCAAAAGCAAGAGGCGAGTTTATTGCTGACGCGTCAGGGTCCCTCAGCCACTCGGGAAGAAGGACCCCCAGTTGCTGTTACAGGCTGCTTTTAACTTTAAAAACCACAAGCACAAGGGGGAGTAAGGGGGGAGGGCGAGCTGTTGAGGTTTTTGGTAGATGTGCAGAGAAGAAGGATATGGGTATGGGTGTTGGTACTGAGTCTGTTTTGGAAAGTCCCCAACTCGCTGGGGAGCTGGAAAGTCCCTGGTATGAAGCCAGCTTCGGGGCAGAGGAAGGGGGGTTCTGACAAGGTGAGAGAAGGGAAGCAAGGGGAAATTGGCAGGGGCTCTTCACAAGCACAAGAAGAAATTTCAGAGCTTGAGGAAAAGACCTCTGCCTTAAACTTTAAAGACTCTTCCAAAAGACTTTTAGAATTGATAAAAGCATTCAGTAAAGTTTGAGATTACAAAATTAATGTAGATGAATAGGTAGCACTTCTATACACTAATAGCCAAACTGAGAGTTAAATCAAAAACTCCACACCATCTATAATAGCTGCAAAGAAAATTAAATACTTAGTAGTATACTTAAGAAGGAGAACGATCTTCTACAAAAATATAAAATGATACAAACAAATGGAAAACCATCTCATGTCTATGGATTGGAAGACATAGTTGTTAAGATGTTCACAATACCAAAAGTGGTTTATATATTTTTTCAGATTCAAGCAGTTCCCATCAAGATACCAATGTTGTTTTTCACAGAATCAGAAAAAACAATCCTAAATTACACGTGGAATTAAAAAGAGCTCAAATGGCTAAAGCAATCCTAATCGAAAAGAAAAATTATGAAGGCTTTATATTACCTGACTTCAAATTAAACTACTAGTCTATAATAATCAAAATAGTATGACATTGGTAGACACATAGACCAATGGAATAGAACAGAGACCCCAGAAATAAAATCATAGAACTACCACCAACTGATTTTTGACAAAGTGGAAAAAAATATACACAGGGAAAGAATACTTTATTCAATAAATAATGCCAGGAAAATTGAAAAGCCATGTGCAGAAGGATGAAATTGGATCTCTATCTCTCACCATATACAAATTAACGCAGTATAGATTAAATGCTAAATGCTCCTCCACATTCAACTGGGATGATAAATCATAAAATTGCTAAAGGAAACCTTAGGAAAAATTCTTCTATATGTTGAAACAGGCAAAGAATTTATGTCTAAGACCCCTACATCAAATATCATAACAACAAAACTAAACATGTGACAATTAAATTAAAAAATTTCTTCACAGCAGTGAAAATGATCAACCCTGTAAATAAGGCAACCTACAGAACGGGAGAAAATATTTACAAACTATATATTCAGCAAAGGACCAATATCCAGAATTTACAAACAAGACTATTTCTTGGCCAAACGCAGTCAGCTTCCCAGATCTGAGCTATTTTAATTAAATATTATAATACAGAGGTGTCAAGGTTAGAGGAGAAGAAATACACTTGAGGAAAATTACCAACAGGCCAGGCATTTTTATAGTCCATCATCTGCCTGTCTGGCAGGCGACAGTTTAGCTTCATAAATAGATTAACCTGTGTCTGTGAGGTGTATTAAATGGCACTTATTTTTAATATTGTGTATTTCCTTCACGTTCAACTGGAATGTTTAAAATAACAAAAATCTATGGTAAGTGAAAACAAAGTCCTTTGAGTAAACATTGTACTGAGTAGATTAGCTAATCTGTAACAAATTCCAGGAATAAGTGCTTTGGGAAAAACACTCCTCAAACCATGCTTTCCTCACCTCCCAACATACAACAAGAAGGAAACACTGCCAGGTGTCCTGTAATTGAATTCCAACAGCACCTACCCTGAGATAGTGTCAGATCTCTCCTGTTGAGGGCCCATCCCACTACACACATCAATCGCAAGTTGGGGCCTGCAGGGCTTATGACAGATTGGCTTCAACTGAGGGGTTCCCATGAATCCTCCCTCTTTGGGGTCTATTGATTTGCTAGATCATCTCACAGAACTCAGGGAAACACATTTACTGATTTACTATGATGGATAGTAGAAAGAATTCAGGGGAACAGATGTATAGGAAGTGGTATGGAGGAAGAGGCACAGAGCCTCCATGCCCCTCTGGGTGCACAGTCCTCCGGACCTCCTCCTGTTCAGCTCTCTGGACGCTCTCTGAACCCAGGCCATTGTGTGTATGGAGGCCTCACTACAGAAGCGTGATAGATAATCACGTAGAAAAGTGATTGGGCAAAAAGCACATGATCTAAACCTAGCAAGGCCCATCTGTTCAAAGTCTTCCTGGCCTCTCTGCTTCATTCCTTCCTCCAGCTTATGGGGCAGGATCCTCTCTGGACTGGGGATCTTTTGATCCATAATCAGATTAGACTCCTGCCTTGGGCAAATGAAAATAGGAGAGGAGAAAGTCAGAGATGGAGATTCTATTTCCTGAGGCCTACAGCACCCTACTCTTCTATTAATAATGAGGACCATCAGAGTTGGTAATCTCCATAGGAACCACAGAGGAAAGCTGTATACATGTTATGACACCACCACAAGTGTTTAGTGTATTTTGCAGATGGTCTTTGCCAAAGACTGGCCAAGGCTTTAATAGTTTCCCCCTCTATTCCTGAGTAGAAACTCTATGGATTTCTATAGAATTAACAGAGCTAACAAACTTCAATCCTTTTTTTTTACTAGAACCAGAACTTTTAGAGTCTAGGCTGGAGAGATGGTTCTTAGACAACCAGTCCCAACTGCAATATAAGTAGTAACCTAGGGGTAAGTATACATCTTGAAGTATTGGTACTCTTAGAGCTTGGGGTATACGTGCGCATGTGTGCATGTGTGTGTGTGTGGTTTGAAAATAATCAAGATAAATTCGAAAGAGTTTTCACCTTTCCGGGGCCAAAGTGTTCTGTAAATACTATTATTTGAGATGCCTGAACAGTCCGTTTTACAATTACTTAAATCAATTGACAAAACTAAGTTATTATTAAAAAGAGAGAGAAAGATAAACAGAACTAATTAAAAATTTCAAAGTAACTGGGTGCGATTTTAGATGGGAAATTTAAGAAACAGCAGCTGAACGAGAAAGAGATTTCAAGTCTTAGAAAATAGCTACCATTTTAGAAGCAGGAAACCCAGAGTGAACCTAGCCCTCCTTTCAAACTCCAGTTAACCCCAGAGAAGTGGTGGGTGAAGTAAAGTTCCTGGCCTCCTACCAGGATTCCCGATGTGAAGTTTAATTTCCATATGAAAGGGTTTTATATTATCCTTTGTGCTCTGACTTCAAGTTTTGGGTGAACACAGTCTTTATGTCATTCTTAATATTAGCTGACATGTTCTTGATGTTCCTAACAGTCACTGCATTAGCAGAAACCTCGATTGAACTGTAAATGATATTTTTTAGCTTTTTACTCCACAGGTTATAACCAAGGTAGAAACTCCATTGTACGTGGGCTCTTGATTTTAAATAGCCATTCCCACAGAAAAGTTAAGATTTAAAAGGCAGCGCAGCTTCAGACACACAAAGAGGAAACATCTGGCTTGTATCAGAAATGAAGTGGACTCTGAGGTCGAAGAGTGGTTAGATAAGTCGATCATCTTGAATAATATCACATTAATTACCATACTAATGTGATGGAGCAGTGGAGAAGGTACGTCTATTTTTTAACATTCTTATTATCATTAAGGTGGCCTAAACATGTACACGTCTTGTAAAATCAAAAGAGGGATATTAAACTTGAAATACAGAAGGCACATATATGATATAGTACAACAAAGAGACTAGACTTTTTGCCCGACTAAACTTACTTAAAAGTTTTCTCAAATAATAATGATCTTGGTTTGTTTTAATAATATACTTTTAAACGTTAGCTATAGGTAGATGATTCATTTTCCATAATGATATTTTGGCAGCCTCTGTGCTTTTTCTTCGGTGACCAAGTTAAATCTCCCTCTCACACACACATACTACATTTCAAAGAAATTCTTGAGCAGTTGCATCTGCCTTTATTTCCCTGTCATTAACTTCTGACAATTTCCCAAGTCAAGAATAATCTGTCGTACAGGCTTTTATCAAAAGCTGGACAGGTTTTTTTCTTAACTGTGGCAGAGACGCGACAGGGTTTCTCTATTATTAAGCAACCCATGGAGGATATTAATGAGTGCGAAATATTGCACAGATGCCATCAAACAAAGTGACCAGAAAGCAAGAAACAATAGACACGATGGCAGGGAAGCAGCCAAGGACAATACTTACTTAGACAAATGAGAGGCTAAAAGGCACAGCCAGGAAAACAGATGAGTAGGCAGAGAATGAAACAAATTAGCAATAATACAAAACACGCTGGCCGCGGAGGCATGCCTGAGATAATGGAGGCCAGCTGTATATTTTGAAGACAAAACAGGAGGGGAATTTTACATAAAACTTTGAAACCGCTTCGAAATGATTGCTGTAAGCAAACTGATCAAAAATAGATTCATTATTGTCATTACCACCAGTGACAAATATTTCAGGAAGATATTTGGACACCATGTTGGTTATGGTTTTTAAATGTTGTTGTCTCCATTTCCCTCGACAAAAATGTAGAGTCTAGCCTAGCAAACCACAGTGAATTTCATTCTCATTTAATATGCTTAGCAGGAAAACAAGAGCAGTCCCTAACACAGACTGAAGCAGAAGTGAAATTCCCATTTCACAAGTAGTAATTACATGTGTTTGAAAGTTCTTTGGTGAAATTCAAGAGGAAATGGACTCCCATCATTAGAATCCTGTAATTATCAGTTGAATGAGACCTTGGGTGGGAAGTAACAGAGATTTAAAAATAAAATTAACAATAATAATGTTAATAATGAGAACAGTTTCTAGTTTCAAAATTTAAGTCTTGTAATTAGAACAGCTGAACTTCAAGCACCTTTCAACCTTGGGAGTCTAATATCAATCATGTGTTTACTTTGGTGCAAAATCCTGGTTACTGTTTTGTAAACATCATTGAATGAAAACCATCATAATGGACAATTCACATATATTTTATTATTTTCTAATGACTTCTTCCAGATAGATATATTTTATCTCATTTTACCAAAGAGGCCAGAAATAGAAAATTATTAATAGTTACTCAAGTGCACAAAGTAATCGTTTTTTGAGCCAGATGCTGTCTGATCTCTCAAAGGTATGTTTAACCCATGGCACATAGTTATTCCCTTCATGAGTGAGTGTTTATCTTTCTGACTTTTATTTATTATTCTTTCTATTGCTGAACATTCAGATTTTCAAATGCTTTAATTCTTTTACAAATATACTCCTCAGAATCATTAGTTCTGGGATGTTGGAGAACTCAAGTTTCCCTGCACATGTTAACCTGTTAGAAATTCTTATTCAATTTACACAGTCTTCAAGTTCCTGCATTATTCCTTGAACTATTAGTATTCTGCCTAAATTTAGTCATATCCTCCTTAATCAGGTGAGTTCTCTAGGACATTCAATATGATTTTCTAAAAAGGAAGTGTTTGTACAATTTCCTTCCCACAGATTGAAATATTTACTTTTTATAGCTTCCAATTAACATCTGTACATGAACATCATTGTTCCTTCTAAGTTCATTTTATTTCTAGTGCTTTAGTGCCTCAGAAATAAAAAGCAGAGAATATGGTACAGTATATGTGAGAAGATTTTGGAAAGTGACTTCAATCATTGCTATATACCAGGAAATTCTTTTTAAGGGTTTAACACGATAGAATCAGAGGGTGCTAGTAAAGTGATTACCTCATTTGGGATTATCTGGAGAGAACCGTAGACGATTTTGTAGCACCCTCTTATTCCGTAATCTTTAATGGCAAAATCTTGTTTATCAAGAAGTACTCTGTGAACAGCTGCAAACAATTTGCCTTTATTGATTTTGCTGCTAAGTCTGACTGACTGCTTCACAGAGGCTCCAAACCGCCTCATCAGGACCATGTGCCCTCTTTTGAGTGCTGCCCATCTATTGAACTGGAAGTCATTTACCACCTTTCCCATCTCAACCTGAAAACTAGCAACCAATTACTTACCTCCATTACCAAGAAATGCCCTACTTCATAGTTATAACGTGGAAGATAGGCTGGAAAGTTAACATTATTTAGTCAGGAGTTTAAATTATAAAATAATTTAAATCCTTAAATAAAACAAAGGAAGGAGAGAGATAGGGACGGTAGATGAAAACATATTGAAAAGTTATATGTGCTAATTTCAGTGCAGGAATATTATTTAGATCTTGACTTTTGAAACAATCAGTTTTTGAAAAATATGAGATAATCAGAGAAATGTGAACAGTTGATTGGACCCTTGATAATGCTGTGAGAATAATATTGAGAAACTTTTTTTTTGAAAGAATACTAAACTTTGAGAGATATGTTCTGAAATATTTATAGATTCAATGAGACTATGATGAAATTTGTTATAATACATTATCAATTGCTGGAAAAAGAGAGGGAGTTTGATAAAGAACCAAAGTTATTGATTGTAATATTTTCTCTATTTTAAATGGTTTTCAGACTTTAAATTGCAAAAAGTTACCAAAGAGTTCACTAAATTTAGTGGTTTTTGCAGTCAATTTGGTAAAAAGGTAAAATTAATGATAATAAGTCAAGACTTTTTTTTGACATTAGCATGTGTTATACTGTGTAATTTGCATATACTAGCTCATTTAGTACTTCAACAGCCCTGTGAGGTACATACAAGTGTCTTTATTTTACAAATGATGAAATCCTAACTTAAGGAGGTTAAACAAGTTGCCCAAAGTTTCTTGCCCTACAGATGGCAGAGCCAGAATTCTCTAGGACAGAGGTTCTCAACCTGTGGGTTGCAACCCACAGGAACTGTATTAAGGACCTCAGCATTAGGAAGGTTCAGAACTACTGCTCTAGGACATTCTCCCATTGCTGCAATTAGTATCAGATGTCTTTCGTTAATCTGTGGATCCCTCACCCATTATACCTCCACTTTATAAGCAATACGAACATGGAGATTTTTCCAGAAGATACTTTATGCACCAATTTCCTGAAGAGGTACCCAGGCCAATAACTGAAATTTCATTTTGAAAATTTATAAGATTCACATCACAAATTTGCTTATTTTTAGTTTTTCATTATTAAAAGTGGGATTTTTTGCGTTATAATTTGCAATGAAGAATTTTCATAAATGTTACTACATTTTACTAATAATTATACTTTCTGATGTGAACTTACTGGATTGTTTCGATAATGTCTTAAGAAAAACAACAAAAATTCACACTAACTATTGATTCGCTTTTATAATACACTATTTTACTTTACATAAATCACTAAACTACCCTGGGCCTCAGTTTCCTCATCTAAGCAAGAAGGAAATTGACTTTTGGAAGCCCTCATTTATAATGGTGAGAATAAGATTATCTGTTTTGAGTTTCTTCACACTTTCTGAGCACACGACTACATCAAGTATTTTGCTTGCTTTCTCTTTTGTCTGAAACATCCATCCATCGGATTTCCATTTAATACATATCTATATTTATCCTTTGCTTCATGTTTCTGCTGATGTTATCTTTCATCAGAGAGGACATACTTTACCATTGTATGTAAAAGCCAGTGTAGCTTTTCACTTTTTCCTTGTATTGTTTTATTTTATATTTTATTTTTTTTTTTTGAGACAGAGTCTTACCATGTTGCCCTCAGTAGAGTGCTGTAGCATCACAGCTCACAGCAACCTCAAACTCTCGGGCTTAAGTGATTCTCTTGCCCCAGTCTCCCAAGTAGCTGGGACTACAGGTGCCCACCACAACATCTGGCTATTTTTTTGTTGTAGTTGTCATTGTTGTTTAGCTGGCCTAGTCCGGGTTCAAACCTGCCAGCCTCGTATGTGGCTGACTCAGTAACCACTGGGCTACAGGCACCAAGCCAAGTATTGTTTTATTTTTGTTTTCCACAGTAACACTCATCAAAGCAAAAATTGCACTTGACAAAGTTGTACAAGCAAGGAAGATATGATTCAAAGCTATTGCAAAAAAAAAAAAAAGAAGAAGAAGTAGATGACGACTACTGCAGTAAAGTGTTGAGTCTAATCTCAGTCTAAATTCAACTTTGGTGGGGGAATGATCAGGAGAGTTTGTAAGGGAGGATGAGATTTTGACTGTGTGTGTTTGCTAACTGACTTTAACCTAATTAAAAGTAAACTTTCTCCTATCTTTATGCCAAAAGATAGTTTTGCAACTTTGAGCAAACACCCTCTGAGGGAGGGTAGGAGTTCACAGCTTAAGTCCCTACTCTCCCATAGAAACTGAGTGTAGGGGTGCTCCCTACCTTCCTGGGTGGTACAAATGGCAGGAAGCTTTTTAAAAATACTTGAATTTCAAAGGGGCAGAGAAAGAATTTACAATCACAAGTTTTCAAAAGTAAATTCTCTAAGGGAAAAAGGTCAGGTGCCTATAGTCAGAAAGAAATCTGACTATAGTTAGTCAAGTTGGGGAAAATTCTTGTTCAACCCTTATGTTTGGATGTCAAGGGAAAAAAAAAATCTGGGGACTTAACAATATCTATTGAAAAAGCTTAATATTTTTAACCTAATTGATTTTTCTATTCATAACTGACACTGGAATTTCATCTTCAGTAAGTTCTTGGTCTCGTTATTAGAAGAATGAATCCTCGGACCACAGATCAAACAACCCAAGTCAGGAGAAAAAGCTCTGGGTCTTTTAGCCTCTTTCTTTCTCTCTGCCTGTGTGTTTCACCTAGGTTCTAGGGGTATACATAGTCACATGGGTCCTTCGTTACTTACATTAAGCCAGGACTTGGTAACAAATGAATGGATGCAGTCCTTTCCAAAGTAAGAAGAATGAGTGCATTTATGAATGGATACAATCCCTTTCATTCCCAGAACTAGAGAACTTACATGAAATTGACCAGGCCTAGGAAATGAGGGGTTCCCCATTCAGCTGCAACTACAAGAGGAGGAAGACACTGAGGCTCTGGTGTCTCCCCATCAGCTTTCTGACTCCTCCTACTACTGCTGCTCCCCCTGCCTACCCTCCAGCCCGCTGATTCCTCTGCTGGCTGCCCTGGCACCAACACCTCAAGGGTGGAGGCAGCAGGTCCTCCCCCCAGCTCCATGGAGCTGGCTAGGGCACCACCCGCCCTGCATCATAACAACAAATAATGTAGGAATTTCTCTCAGAATTTGCATTCCTTTGAAAAGTTCTTTGACAGTGAAACATGCATTTAGATCCTATGTTTTTCAAGAAAAATAATAATGCCAAGATGCATTTGTAAACATTAAAAAGTATTTCCTTTTTATTTTATGTTTTGAATATTTAACATTTTTTTTTTTTTGAGACAAGAGTCTCACTATGTCATCGTCAACAAAGCGCTGTGTCATCACAGCTCATAGCAACCTCAAACTCTTGGGCTTAAGGTATTCTCCTGCCTCAGCCTCCCAAGTAGCTGGGACTACAAGTGCCCACCACAATGCCTGGCTGTTTTTTTTGTTGTTGTTGTTGTTTAGCTGGCCCTGGGCTGGGTTCGAACCTACCACCTGTGGGTGTATGTGGCTGGTGCCCTACTCACTGTGGTACCGGTGCTGAGCCAGGAATATTTAACATTTTCAATAGACATATTAAAATAAGTGATAGCCAGTTGCAAAATAGTTTGAATTCAGAAGAGCCGCTCAGGTATTTCTTCATTGTTGTCCCTTCTCTACATAAAAACTCAAATATTGAACATTCTCAACAAGTCATATACATTTCATATGCATTAAACTATTGCAATTCTGAGGCTTGAAATGACCCAAATTTGAAAGAAACTTATCTCTATACTGTGAAGTGATATAAATTGAATACCAGATTTACAGTGAAAAAGAACATTCCTAGTTCTCATTAAGGAGTGGAAAGTTATTTTAACTCAAGTTAAAGGTGAATTTTCCCTAAAATTAATCATTTCCATCAGACATGGCTCATATTTTAGCTTTTGTGCTTTTGCCATTTCTTGAATTGGTCTTAATTTTTTTATTGTCATGTTTATACACTTTGAGGTAATTGTTTCCTCTAACTGATTTTTTTCTGTACTAAAAAACAGTACTTTTTCAAGGTGTTTCATGTTATGGACACTATATATTTAGTAGTCCTATCTTCCTATGCAATTGCCCAATTTTTTTTCTATTCACAGTCATCAATATACTAGAATTTTTCCTCAAAATTTGCATTCATTTGGAAAATTCTTTGATATTAAAGCATGCATTTAGGTCATTAGTGTCTTTAAAAATATGCAATACTAAAGGTTCACTTGTAAATAGTCACTACTTCCTACAAAAGGTGTCAGTTGCCTTTACATTTTATTTTTCTTTAATTCTCACAATGACTTTCTTTTTTTTTTTTTGGCCAAGGCTGGGTTTGAACCCGCCATGTCTGGCATATGGGGCCAGCGCCTTACTGCTTTCAGCCACAGGTGCTGCCTCACAATGACTTTCAAAGGTCAGATGGTCCAGGACACCTAACAAGTAATTGCTGGAGCTGGAAAGGAAACTTTTTCACTAAAGCCATTGCTGATTTCTGCTGTGACTCACTACCTACCGGCCTTCTTCTGTTAAAATGGCATCCATTGACTTTAATGTAGTTCATGGTGTTACTGAAATACTGTAAATGATTGTGTGATACGCACTGCAGAAGATCTTACATGCATGAAATTATACTTCTGGAAAATGTTAGAAACAGAAATTTTAAATAATCCTTAAAGTGTGTTGATTAGAGAAGTAAATACATATCCCAATAAAATACATACAAGGTAATAGGAGGAAATGTGAGCCAGCTATGTCATATATTGATTACACATTTAAGGAGAGATTATATAAATGTGTTTTCTTATGAAGCATTCTAGTATAATTCATACCAAGTGTTTTATTTGTTTAGAGTGATCACAGATTTTGTACAAGCTGTGTAAAATTACCTTTTCCTAGTTACCTTTTCCTAGTTCTTGCTACTGACCTTCACCTTCTCTATGTAAGAGAAGATGCAGCTTCCCATTTATGCCTATGGTGATACCATGTCAAAAGTATGAGTGGGAGTTAGAGTGTGATCATGAATTCTGCCACAGGATGTGGGAGCAATTTTCCTTTAATGCACCACAGATGGAGTGAACACAGATAGAACTTAGGAATGATAGAAAAGGCAGAACCTGCTATGTCATGCTACTTGTGAGAATTTTGGGCATGATGTTACCTAAATACTCTGAAATTTCAGAAGTCTTTTATTTAGAAATACAGATATTTCAGAAAACATTTTCATACCATCACTACTATTTTGAAATGTTTGTCAGCCTTGGGGACTGCCAACACCTAGAACTGAAAGGCTGGGCATTAGCCTTCTAATTGAATACTGACCACCTAATAAATTTGAAACTGGCCCAGTGATTGGAGAGGATAGACAAAATTATTCCTATGTTAATATTTCCCTGCGAGAATTGTGATGTGTTATAAACTTGAGAATATTCTGTGGAAGTGCAACAGGATGGGGATGGCAATAAAAGAAGGACGTGTATTTCCTTTTTTAAAAAAATGTTCAGGTTAAAATGAGGGTACAAATGATTAGGTTACATTGTTTTTGTTTCTAAGGTAAAATTCAAGATGTAGTTGAGCCCTTCCCCCAGGGATGTGCTGCACACCCTAACATGGTGCACATTATGTGGGAGCTCATCCATGGCTCTCCCTGCTGCCCTTTCCCATCAGCTCTGTCCTCCTCCCATTCCCAACTTGAATATACTTGTGCTTTTCTCTTATATGGGGGTATAGTTGCTTTTCTATTGGTTTCATATTAGCATTGAGTACATTGGATACTTGCTTTTCCATTCTTGTTATGCTTTACTGAGAAGAATGTGCTCCAATTCCATCCAGGCTAAAGTCTCTATCTTTTTTTGTACTGAATAATACTCCACAATATACATATACCACAGTTTATTAATCCATTCATGGGTTGATGGGTATTTGGGTTGCTTCCACATCTTGGCAGTTGTGAATTGAGCTACAATAAACATTCTAGTGCAAATGTCCATGTGTTAAAATGATTCTTTTTTCTTTTGGGTAGATACCTAGTAATGGGATTCTGGGATCAAATGAAAGGTCTACTTTTAGGTCCTTGAGGATTCTCCATACTTCTTCCCATACATGCTGTATTTTCAATGTTGGCAGATACTGCATTTTGTAAGACTCTGTATGAACATCACCAATAAGAAATTTAATAGGACAGGCAATAATAAATAGGACTTGTTATAACTTAAGAAGAACATTTATTATTAAGATATAGTAGAGATTTTGGACTGACATATGACAATTTGACTTTAATTCATTTTAATTGCTATTGACCACCAGCTTTTACAATTAGAAGTAGTTAAGAAATCTAAGAATGCCAAAACAATCTTATTACCAGATATAAGTGTCCTACTGTTGTGTTTCAGGAAGTGGCCTAAAATGTTGGGGTTTCAGACAGCTTCCTGGGTCCTCAGTTCTTGGGGTGCACTTGATATAAAAATTACCAGACACTCCAAAGTAAGGCAAGCATGAAATAAAGTATATCGAGGAATAGAAAGGCAGGTTTACAGAGTAAGAGCAAGATAATGGCATTATGCATTTTCCATAGACAGCAATCCAATGGACAGGAGTCCATTACCATGGCAAGCAGGCAAAGAGGCAATGACACTAGGGTTATGTCCTGCTGTTCTCATACATACGGCCTGGGTCAGGTCTTCCTCATGATGCAGAGATCTTACTGCACAAGCAGACCTCTAATAAACCTTTGTGAGAATCTACTGAAGTGGGATGGAGCACAAGATATGGTAGTTAGTCTTAAAGCTATTTAGGTTACCTTCAAAATTCTGTTGTACTTGTTAGATTAGAGAGTCGTCTTCTTTTTTTTTTTTTTTGTAGTTGGGACGCTAAGTTCTGATTGGTAGATTGGTAGGGTGATCCTTCCACCCCCCCAGTGTGAGCAATCAGTGGGGACAAAATTAAGGTGGGCAGCGCCAAGATGGCAGCTGGGAGCTCAGCCCTTATTCTCCTTCCCCAGGAGAGTGGTTCCCAACTAACTACATAATACCACTGAATCAGCTTACTCCTACAAAAACATCTGTTGGCACACAGGCAAAAAAACAAGCATACCCTCCTTTCCCTCTGCCTCCAGCCTCCCTCTTTTACAATTTGTTTATTGTTTTAAGCAGTTTTTTTTTAGATTATCATTGATACACAAAAACTTGCAATATTTCATGTGTAAAACTTGATGGGTTCAGAGAAACAGAAAAACAAACACCTTGATACAATCAAAGTAATAATTCTATTCAACACCTCCCAAAGTTTTCTTGTGTTTCTGTCTATGTATGTGTGTGTGTATGAATTGTGTGTGTGATGAGATTACTTAAAGTAAGAACAAATTCCTTAACAAACATTGAAGTGCACAATACAATATCATATTGTTAACTATAGTTTTTATGTTGTACAGCTGATCTCCAGAATCTAGCATGGCTGAAACCTTATATGTTTTGAATAACAACTCCCCCATTTTCCCCATCTCCCACCCCCTGGCAACCACTGTTGTAGTCTCTGTTTCTGTGTATTTAACTATTTTAGATACCCCATGTAAGTGGAAGCATGAAGTTTTTGTCTTTGTGTTACTGGCTTATTTCACTTAATATAACGGGTTTTGGCAAATGGTAGGATTTCACTGCTTTCTAATTAGGAAAAATATTATTCCATTGCATGTATATTCCATATTTCTTTATCCATTTATCTGTCCATGGGAACTTGGGTTGTCCATATTCTGGCTATTTTGAATAATACTGCAGTGAACACAGGAGTGGAGATAACTCTTCGAGATTCAGATTTCAATTATTGTGGCTATACATCCAGAAGAACAATTGCTGGATGATATGATAGTTCTACTTTTAATTTTTGAGGAGTCTCCCTCTTGTTTTCCATAGTGGATGCAAGTCTTTCTTGTGGGCTCAATGAAATCCAAAATATCCTGCCTTTTGGGCACTTCAACATATATCTTCACAAAGGTTAATTGAAAGCAGATATTATTATGATAGTCTAGTTTTAAAATTGATTAGCTACTTAGGGAAAATCAGAGAACATAACTGAGTTAATTTGTCAGAACACAGGACTGAGTTGGAATCTTAGAGTGGGGCCTAAAGGTATCTTTCCAAGAGTCTTGGTTGACTGTACTCATCAAAATCTTATACATCAATCATTCTACTGTGGTAGTGCCTATATGTATAGATTTTAAAATTTGAATGCCACTCACTTTATTAATTAAAACAATTTCTAACATATCTTATGCTAATTAACAAACTTTTAGTGAAGCTGCAGTTAGCATCAGTTGAAGCAATCATAATGGCCGTACCAGAGTGTGGCCACCTGAATAATGTTTTTCAATATTAATTAACCATATTCAGAGTGTTGATAGTGTTCATTCTATGTTATGGTACTTTAGAATAAGCCCGCTGTGTTAGTCCATTTTGCATCACTACAAAAAATACCTGAGGCTGGGTAATTTCTAAAGAGAAAAAGGCTTATTTGGCTCACAGTTCTGCAGGCTGCACAAGAAGCATGGCCCCAGGGAGCTTTCATTCATGATGGAAGAGGAGCAGGCTTGCTACAGTGCAAGACAGGGAACAAGAGAAGGAAGGAGAGAGACGGGGGTGCTCTTTTAAACAACAAGTCCTCTGTGAACTAATAAGGGGAGAACTGTCTTATTACTCGGCAGAGGACACCGAGGCATTCCTGAGATATGCTTCCCCATGACTCCAACATCATTCACCAAGGGGTCAAATTTCAACATGAAATTTAGAGGGAACATTTATCCAGAACATATCATTAACCTTCCCTAAGACATGTAGGGTAATGTTCATGCATATTTATGCATAAATATAAAATTGTGTCTATTCTAGACTGCTGGTTGCCTTAGAAATTTCAAATTTGTATTTCCAGCCCTCAAAAGTGCCTGAATCAATTTCTTGTGATAAATCTCTCCCTTTCTTTTTGTCCCTTTATCTCTCTCTCTCTATCTCACTCTTTCTCATTCTCTCTACACATACGTTAGTACACAAAATCCTTATATAGGTACATACAATCATTATATGTATAAAACCTTTGCATATATATGTAATATATTATATATAAAACCTCTTTGTCAATTGGCTTTAAGCTATATTTTTCAATACATATTATTTAATATATATTGTATATTAATAGATGAGATATACATCTATCTGTTAAGCTGTCTACTGAGTTTTTTCCTATTCTTTATCATTGTTTTAATTTTCAAAACATTTATCTGATTTCTGGAATATGATGCTTTGGAAAGTCCTGTCCTTGTTTCCTGAGTGCAGTATCTTCTATTTTTTTCTCTGAGTACCTTAGTTGTTGCTTTTGTAATTATTATTATTAAATGATTTCAACTCCCTGACTACTCACTGCTTTTGTTTCTCTGATCTCTGTTTTATCTTTATGTCAGAGATGTTCCATAGATGGCTTTTCATTTTGGGGACCCGAATGCTAAGTGGAGGTTTTGAGAGTTAAGATGGAGTTCCATTGTACTGTGACCTACCTAAGATGCTTTATAAAGAATCCTGGGGTCAGCATCTGCAGTTTTCTTTTTTAGAATTCTCATATCATCCACGGTTGGTTCTTTGATTATCTGAGCAAATGTTAAAAATCTGGAGACAGCGTTTTGGAATCCTACTTGGGAATACTCCAGTTTTTGTTAGGATTACCACATTATCACTTCTGATATCGTCTGAAGACTTTCTGGTTCATCTTTAGCTGAGAGTAAACTCCTATCTTCTCCTGGGTTGGTCTGTAGCATTGTCACCCTGCAACACAGAAACAGAAGAGGAAATAGATGTGAAGCTCAAACTGAGTCTGACACAATTTATATCTCTCTTTATTTTATACCACCCTTTATCCCAAAGACCAAAAATACTTGGTGTTAGGGGAAAAAATATCTATGTTTTATGGGATTCAAAACTTACATAGTCTGAAAGCTCCAAGCGAGAAAAAGGGCTGAAAATTTTTATTTAGAATAAAAACAACAAAATTAAAGATTTTAAATTGGCAAAATGTTAACAGATATCACAGGTAAAAGAGTTCATACAAATAAGAAACTCTAAGAAATTATCTTTAATTCTGGGTAATTATTCTCTGTAAGTGAATATTTGCAAATTCTTGAGTTTTACAGATTCTTCAGTTTAACTGTCTTGATTCTCAATTTTTCAAATGCAACTTGCTGTTCGAAAATATATATAAGGAAATAAAATCGGCTATCTATTCAATTGTGTATCTTCTTCTGGAAGTAATACATTGTTACATTTATAATCCATTGAAAGTTAAGTTTTCAATTAATTGCAAATGAACGGTTCTTAACGAATAAAATTACTATTCGGTAGTTACCATAATACTACATTATAGGTCATGGTTAAAGCCATGAGAAAAATAGAAAAAATGAGAATGATATAGATTGCGATAGATAAGCTAGAAGTATCATTACTCATTACTTGTATGAGGTGTTAACATCTGCACGGAAAAACAGTAGGATTTGTAGGGGAGAAAACCATAAGAAACTTGGCAAAAACATTCTTTCTAAAAAGCACTATTAAATAAATTAGCAAGAAGAAAATTAACTGAAATTGGTTTAAATTATAAATAACAATATAGGTAAAATATAGACATATATAGCTATTAAAACTTTAATAATTTTTCTGGCAGAAAAGCCTGTATGATATGGGAACTAAATATTAAAATAACTGATCTTGTGGACCCAGATAATAACACGATGGTTTTCAGAGGCTGAGAAAGGTATCAGGAAGGAGGAGACAAGGTGGAGAGAGTTAATGGGTGCAAAAAACATAGTTATATAGATGGAATGAATAATATTTACTAGCATGAGAAAGTGAGTGTAATCAACAAATGAGGGTATACTTTAAAATAACGAGAAGAGTGGACTTGAAATTTTCCTAATGCAAAGAAATGATAAATGTAAATCATTTACACTGAGGCAATGGGTAGCACAATCAACACCGATTCAATTAATTGGGGAGGATGCCAAGAGACAAATGACCTCTAAGCAAGATGATTTACAGCTGAGGGGTGGACTCTCGGCGACTTGTCCACAGGTGCTCCTTATAGAGGAGCCCGTGCCCTCAGCACATGGTCGTTGTTAATTACTCCTCTCACCTGTATCATTCCATTTCAATAAAAGGCTTGTGGGGAGGTTGCTCGGGGCTACCGGGAAAGTAAGGGCTAGCCTGCCTTCCACAAGCTTGTACTTCTAATCTGCCTCTCGCCTGTTTCCTTCCTGCGCTGAGACCAGGGCCATAGGAGCCCAATGGGTCGCTACAATTAATAAACATTGCATACCCCTATCAAAACATCATATGTACTTTATAAATTTATGATGTGACAATATATGACAAATATATGTGTACAAATATGTACACATGACAATTAAAATTTAGAAATTTTTTTAAAAGACTGAAATAAAATCATAGGTAATGAAAACTGAAGGAAACATAATATAGATGACTAAAAATAATTAATTCCTTTCATAGATGGAGTTTTAACATACTGACAAAGGAAAGCTAAGAATCCCATGGTAAACAGTGAATTTACAGGAAATAAAATGTAAATGATCTACACATATGCAATTAATAGTCCCAAGTCCCGTATATATTAATAAAATGTTATCTTTAAAATCTTGAAATAAATTAAAGTAAAATAATTAAATACTATCTAGAAAAGTGTCATAATGAAGATACTTCACAATTGTATGTCATACGGAAAAATAAAGCTCATAATAAAATTTATATTATCAAAAAATGTTTTTAAGAATTCACTCTAGAAGGTAGAAAAGGAAAAAACATTAACGCAAAGACAAAAGGAAATAATTCTTATAGTAAATGGCAGAAATTAATAAATATGCAACAAACAAAAGTTAAAATTCACTGTAGTTCAAAAGAGGAATCCCTGAAAAAACATAATAAATATAAAATATGTTAACTTCAATCAATGGTAAAATTGTAAAACAAAATTACAAGTTCAGAAATCAAACTGATAAATGATATAAATACATCAGAAATTAAATTAATTATAAGAAAATGCCCTATTCAATAACATAATAACACTTTAAAAATACAAATTTGGTGTGCAGTTATCCTATCCACTAAAGCTGAGAAATCTGATAAGATGTGGCCACATAGGATGGTTCATACCTGTAATCCCAGAGCTTTGGGAGGTCAAGCTGGGTTGTTTGTTTGATGCTAGGAGATCAAGACCAGTCTTGGCAATATGGTGAGACTCTGTCTCTACAAAAAGTAAAAAATAAATTAATAAAACTCCTCTCTTGTCTATTTACCCCACCACAGGGCCAATGCTTTCTAAACCCACACACATACAAAAATACCAGAAGTAGATATTTTCATAGTGGATTTTTATCAAACATTCAAGAAATAGACAAATCTTATTACACTCAAAATTCTAGAATATTTAAAATAAGAAACATCTTCAAAACTTTTATATAAAGCAAGTATACTGCTATACATACACACCAAAATATGTCAAATACACACTGAGATATACACTAAAGAAACCCCAAAAGCAATTACATTCATAAGTACTTATGAAGAAATTATCTTAAAAAAAATCTGCCAACTACTGGAATTCAGCAAAAATTAAAAAGAATTTAAACAGAGGAAGAATTATCCCAGGAATTTCAAGATAGTTCAGTATCAAGAAGTCTATTTAAATCATTGAAAGGAGGAAAGTCACAAAGGCAGCCAATAGCTTATGAAATACTTCTATCAATGCCTCAAAAGGCATTAAAAACACAGTGCATAGCTGGATAAAAATGATAGATGGCTATTCCTGTTAGGTTAGGAATGCAAAAAGGTAAGCAACGGTGCTAGCATTATTTAAAAATTTCTCTGTAAGTGTAAGCCAATAGAAGCTGATAAAATATAAAAACAAAGTAAAATTATTAAAAAGTTGCAAAATTATTTTTTGATGACTTGTGTCTATACATGAGAAAATATCCATTAGGATGCTGGATCTTATAACACCTTCATCTGGGACTTCATAGTTTCCAGAACTATTAGAAATAAATGATTTTTGTTTAAGTCATCAACCATCTGACCTAGGACCCAAATATCAAAATACCTAAGTATAAAATGAATAAGCCCTATGTAGGATTTGAATGAAAAAAACTATATTAAACTCTTCTAGGAGCTATGGAAGGAAAAAAAAAGATTTGAATACATGAAAAGAGAAACTCTGTTCTTTAGAAAATATGTCAATAGTTTAACACTGTTAAATATTTTTCAATTTAATGTGATTCAATTTAATGTGATCCCACATTATAGATAGGGAGCTTTCTTTTTTATAAATATAGAGCAGTTCTATCAATGTCCTGTATAAAATTTTAACTTGCATGAATAGTCAAGAACATTTGGAAAGAAAACTAATGAGAATATGTGTTTTTGTGTGGAGGAGATACCATCATAGCCTTCTTGCTATTAAAGGGAGAGAACTTTTAATGTTGTAAAATAGAGACTCCAGAATCTATCTGAGCCTCTGTCTACAAAAATTTAACATGTCATTATACGGTGTTTTGAATCAAAAGTCATGTTGGATTAATTGGTTAGCTACTGAAGAAAAGAAAATAAAAATTTTATACTAAATTCCATGTGAAACAAAAATTATAACAGAAAAAATACATTTCATCATCAAAAGAACCACTGATATAGTCTTTTAAATAAACTTGGAGCAAGATCAAAGTTTGTAAATAAGATACAACAGAAGCAATGAAGAAAAAGATGGGTGATCAGTTTGACTTTTGTAATTATAAATTTATGCACAGCAAATAATGTAAAAGCTACATCTAAAGATAAACAAGGAAAAATGCTTGCAGCACCAATGATGGCTAAAGGTCTAATTTCTGTATTAAACTAAAAAGGGTATTTATAAAACAGTAAGGAATTGAGGAAAAGGGACCAAAACACAGGGAAAAAACGGGCAGGCCATAAAGAGGCTGTTTGTGATAATAACCAAAAAACAAAGATGAATGACTTTTCAACATATGAAAACATAATCTTAATCTTACAAGAGTTGAATGCAGTTAAACAAATAATAAGATGTCATTTTTCACTTTATATATCACATAGGCAAAGATACGTGATAATAGATAAAGGCGTGAGGAAACAAGCCACTTTGTATACTGAGTAGAAATTAACAAAAGCTCTGGGAAAACAATGCAGATCTATGAAAATTTTAAACACACACACTTGCTGTACTGGAAATAACTTTTTTTTTTTTTTTTTTGGAAACAGAGTCTCCCTTTGTCACCCTCAGTAGAGTGCTGTGGCATCATAGCTTACAGAACCTCAAACTCTTGGACTCAAGCAATCCTCTTGCCTCAGCCCCTGGAGCCACTGTGACGATAGGCCCCCATCACAATGTCTGGCTTGTTACTTTTTAGAGATGGGGGTCTAGCTCTTGTTCAAGCTGGTACTGAACTCCTGAGCTCAAGCAATCCTCCCTCCTCATCCTTCTAGAGTGGTAGGATTACAGGCATGAGCCACCATGCCTGGCTTTGGGAATTAGATTTCTAAGGCTGTTATATATAGACATGCATATATAAAGTGCATGTAAGAATATATAAAATATTGCATTTTCTGTGATAAAGTCTACAAAAAGTAAATATTTACTAAAAGGAGATTGATTAATACTTAGAGGTATGCATGAAAATGATACGTGGTTTTTCAAAAGACAGAGGCAATAGATTTACATATACCTTGGAAAATGATCTTCAAGATATAATGTCAGGTAAGAAAACAAGTTAACCATCTGAAAAAAGGGGAGACTTATCCCTGTGTATGCTATACTTCTAAAAATACAGTCTGTGTACAAACATATAAACAGACAGTTGTGCCGCTGGTATAAACATTGCCTATTTCCGAGAGAACAGACAGCAAATGAATAGGAGATACTGGTTGCCTCCGAGAATGTGAGAGACCTGGGGGTGGTTACAGGAAGAATATTGACTTTTGCAATATTTTATTTTGTATTGTTTGGTATGTTTCATCTTTTTTTTTAGTATTTTGCCACACATTTTATTACTGTTCCAATAAAGAAATGTCATAAGTAAAGAAGAGTAATGAACAATTTTGAGTAGAAATTAAAGAAGGAAAAACAAACTTGCCTTTTAAGGACTCAATCTCATATCCCTTTTGGCTATAAATATTAAACCTTTCCTCAGAGCCTTAAAGCGTAGTTTCAATCTTTTTCTTTCCTATGAAAATAAAACATTTTAGAGCAAAGAGATGGTGGGTTTTGAAGTTCCACACTCAGTGTACAAATCATAGTTCTGTAGAAGTTGTGTGATCTCAAAAAATATATATATTTAATTCTCACTGCATCTTTTATGGGCACCTAAATTTTTTTTTAAATGTTACATGAAATCAAACGAACTGAATCGTGTGAAGTTCTTAACCGCCTATGAAATACTGAAACGATCTCCATGAGCCTTGGGTCTCAAAAGTCTTTGACTCATGAAAATGTCTTTGTTTTGCGTTCACATCTTTTTACTTTTCTCCACGTTGGTATTAAAAGCACAAATATAGTCTTTTTCCTGGGCTCAATCAACCCAGAAAAGACTTAATTCAACTTCCTTAAATTGTTGAAATCCTATTTTTTTCCTTCTACAGAAAAGAGAATAAAAAAACAAACGCTCCCTCCCATCAGAAAACACAAGTCTAAGTAGGTCAATGCTAGTCAATACATCTTCCTAATTTTTAATACCAATAGCTGGAAAGATTTTTTTTCTTCATAAAAGCCTCACTTCTTTAACTATTTCTAAATAGAGTATTGTTTCTACCTTGATAAAAACTCCTGAATTAGTCGATTACCTACTACTGTTCCTCTGCTATAATTTTAGAAAATAACCTCCCAACAAATACAGCTAACTTTTAACAGGAAGGCCCAGCATTGGAAAAGTTTCAAATATATAGCATGGCACAATTAGTCCATGAAAAAAGGGACCATATCTATCTTTTGGAACAAAACTCCACAAATCCGGATAGCTGCATCTGTGTAGGATTGATGAGGTGAGTTAGAGGCTGCATGTGCAAACAGGACTTGGAAATTTTAAATACATCCATCAAAAGCCCTACACATACTTTTGTATATACATATTTGAAATGCTGTTATTCCAATATGTAGCTTTGGAGAGCATTTGTTAAATTTTTTCAAGTTTTTGTTTTAAATATAGCATTTAATACATATAATATTGATTTGCACATTCTGTGCTAGAAATTAAATTTAATCTTTCTCCAATGACTAATATTTTTTAAGAAACCTATTCAATTCAGTATGTATCTGATTTTGTTCAAAACAATTATTATTTGAAATTAAAAATTAGAGGGTTTTTTTTTTTTTTACAGTTTTTGGCCGGGGCTGGATTTGAACCCACCACCTCCAGCATATGGGGCTGTTGCCCTACTCCTTTGAGCCACAGGCACCACCCATTAGAGGATATTTTTGCAAGACCTGTAGAAATGACAGGAGCTGAACTCCTGTAGAGTTCAGGACCGTAAGTGACCCTGAGTTTTAAGTATTTTCCAAAGCATAACATGCACTATATGTAAGTTTAAGATGTTTCAGAGTGAACTGTAGAAAGCTGAGAGATGCTTGAGGGTCTTAAACCTTTATTTATATCCTGTAGTAGGCCAAATAGTGCCTCTAAATGGTGCCCATCCTCCATCCCTGAAACATGTGGATGTTATGTGACATGAGAAAAAGACCTTTGCAATGTTACTCTAAAATAGAGGAATTACACTGAATTATCTGGATGAGTTTAATCCAGTAAAATCAGACATTAAAAACAGAGAACTTTCTCTGCCTGGAGTAAAAGAGATGCTTCAAGAGGAAGGCAGGAGATAAGCAGCAGATGGATAAATTAGACAGATTGCAAGTCTGAGAAAGATTTAAGTATTGTTTTAGGCACTGAGACGTGCAAATTGCAGAGAGAGGCCTGTAGGGAGTAGAAGTTCCTATTTGACAGTCTTCAACAACACAACTAGTTTTAGTCCTACAACTGCAAAGAACTGGGTTCCAACAAGAAGCTAAATGATTTTAGAAGCAAGTTCTAAGTTTCCACAGGAAAATGTAGACAGCTGACACATTGATTCCTATCTTGTGTGACTCTAAGTATATACCCGAAGAATCCACGCTGTGTCCAGACTTCTGGCGCCAGGTAACTGTGAAATAATAAATGGGTGTGTTTTGAAGTTCTTTACTTTCAGTAGCAATAGAAAAGTAAAGCAAATCTCATGCATATTCTCTCATCTCTACAGACTTTAAGCATCACTATTGTAAATCAGGGAATTATCTAGACATTTGTGAAAAATAAGTCAAATAAGACTAAAATAATTATGGGTGACTGGTGAGGCAAGCACACATGATCAATGTCTATAGAACACTTCTAATCCTCGTCCTCGTCTCCTTCACAATTCATAGTATTTCCCAAATCTTAAGGGACTCAAGCATTACTGAGGAGCTTGATATAAATTCAAATAAATTCCTGGTCCCTGTATCCAAACCTAAAGTCTTAACGTTCAGGAGGTCAAGGTTGTGGTGGTGTTGTTATTGTTGCTGTTTTCCTAATTTGGATACAAATTATTGTAAAACCACATTTTGAGTAACACTGTTGTGCATATCTACTCTCACAGCTTTCGGTATCTCTTTCTTTTATGTATCAGGTCTGTCTGTATTTCTAAGTATCGGTTGTGTGTTTGATATTGAGCCACTATAATTCAAGGCTTTGCACTGGGATATAGAATAACAAGTTTCTATCCCAGTAAAGAGCTCAGCATGTGCATGAAAATGTATAAAACAGGGGAAGGAAGTCAGCCCAGTAAGACACAAAAGCACAAATGGAAGAATTTGGGAGGAGATCAGGTATGGAATAGGTGACAGGTGACAGGTGAAACATTTGAACTGGTGTTTAAAAACAGTGCAAAATAGAACCAGGCACAAATGGAGAGTTATTTCAGAAGGAACGGCACAGGCAAGAGCCCAGAGTGGAAAGAGATCAGAGCCCTCTATGGTTGTATGTTTGTGTCCCCCTCTGACTCCTCTGGGACGATGGTCTAGGGGGGCTTCTCTGGAACAGTCTGGCATGTTAGAAAAACAGCAGCACCAGCTGTGTGGGGCTCTCATTTCACATCCCTACTCTGCCACAAAGTTGCCTAGCCTTTCTCCAGGTGAGTGTCTCCTTAACCCTATCTTTTGAGTAGCTTTTTATTTGTAAAGTTCTTCAGTGTCAATCTACCTAATATTCCTGGGCATTCTATTTTTAAATACTGAGGCCAAGATGAGGGTAGTGATTTTGTAGATAGGACAGAAGGCATTTGGAAAAGTGGGAGGTGAAGAAATACGACCTAATTATTTAATTATAATTTCGACTAGGTTCTTTTTAAAGTATGATCAGAGGGTCAAGTGGAAACCATGACGCTATTGTCCACATGTGAATAAAACTATAAGAAATTAATTCTCGAATTAAATTTTTAATTAACATTTCTTACTCTTCTTAAAAGTATTTTGATATGTTCATTTTTCTTGTTCTGTGTCTATGCAATCTCAACAGTCATCTTACTTTTTTCATTGATTTCTTTTTGTGTGAATCCAGTCGGAGAGTTCATCGGACTAACACATGACGTTAGGCTTCACAATTCAGTCCACTTCACATTTCAGCCTAGACGTTGGTGACACAGGCACGTTGCTCATTGCACGAATCACTGCCTTTACATTTTCTTTTTCACTGCATGTACCATGTCATAGGGAAGCGTAATAATGCATTTCAACACATCCACAAGAATTTTCCTTGTCTCCATGTTATCTTTTCTTCTGAAGTGACTTGAACTTTTCTTTTAAAATTCTGGATACTCTCCAAATTTTGAATAAGGATAAGGAAATGCACTTAAAAATGGCCAAATCCAGAGCTTTTCTGCATAGATTGGTGCTGAATTTTGAGTTAAGTATGAAATCTGATGGATTCAATTGCATTAATGTATGCAATATTATTTAAAACTTATGTTAGAAATTCAGAGGTTTGCTAAACGTCAGTAGCTATTAAAAATCAAGCTACACAAAGTCAGTTATCTTTTCAGTAAATTATTTATAGTTTTTAAATTAAGGTAAAATAAACTAACGAAATATGTAAACAAAAGCTATTTTCTTAATCTAAAACATATCAGTTCCTTCTAAGTTGAGAATTCTACTGTTAACTCTAACATTTTTCTGGAGAATAGAAGTCACTCCATGTAATTTACACCTGTATTCCACTGGAAACGCTCACATAGTTATTGCTGAAACCCTCTTTCTGTAGTACTTCACTATATATCCCCATTACACGTTTATTTCAGTGTCTGCATATCTAGTTTGTGAGTAGATTGTGTGGAGTCTCAATATTCAATTTATATGTCCTCATAGCACCATTATTACCAAACGCAATTTTACTTTGTGGACTTTTTGATCTTTTCTTCATTCTTGACAGACATATTGAAAATCAATTCTGTATCAGAGGTCCAGTCATTTTAAAATCTATCTTTTCTTCTATCTCTAATGGCATATTTCTGTTCAACAACTTAAAAATATTTTTTTTTATTAAATGATAGCTGTGTGCATTAATGCAATCATGGGGTACAGTGTGGTTATTTCATATACAATTTGAAATATTTTCATCAGACTGGTTAACATAGCCTTTATGTCATTTTCTTAGTTATTGCGTTAAGACATTTATATTCTACTTTTGGAAAGACTCACTTGTACCCTTGTAAGATAAACCATAGAGGGGATCCCTCCAATCACCCTCCCTCCACCCATCCTAGATTTAGACATTTGCCTTGAGTTGGACATTAATAGTCTGCTTCTGTCATAATCTTTGAATCAAATTTTAAGCTCTTTTATTTTATTACTTAAAATTAGTACCATATACTTCCTTTTTCTTTGCTTATTATTATGCTAATTTATACTTATACATATGCTACAGTAGTTTGCCTCTAAGGTTTTTTTGTTTGCTTCCCCCCCCCCATTTGTAAGAATCATTCACCACCCCACCAACTAATCACTGACCATTTTTTTTGCAGTTTCTATATGCAGAGAATATTCTGTCACTGCTAATTGAGTGTCTATACAGGGAGTGTACCGTCTCAAATTTAAGGGGGCTGATTCTGCCTTCCATAAACACAAAGACTGCTATTAGTCTTTCTTTCTTACGTAAGTAGTATTATTCCCATATCTGAGTCACTTTTAATAATAATTTATATTCTGATCATTTGAAGTATATAAATACATTACAAAAAGGTTTTTTTTTTTTTTGGAGACAGAGCCTCAAGCTGTCCCCCTGGGTAGAATGCTTTGCCATCACAGCTCACAGCAACCTCCAACTCCTGGGCTCAAGCGAGTCTCCTGCCTCCACCTCCCAAGTAGCTGGGATCACAGGCGTCCACCACAATGCCCAGCTATTTTTTTGTTGCAGCCATCATTGTTGTTTGGCAGGCCTGGGCTGGATTTGAACCTGCTACCTTAGGTGTATGTGGCTGGCGTCTTAGCTACTTGAGCCACAAGCGCCAAGCCACAAAAAGGTTTTGACAAGAATAGGGAGAACTGACTCAAGGAAGAAACACAAAGTCTCCCTCCATATGGAGAGGGAATGCCCTGGGAAGAAACTTATCCCAAAAGAGGATGAGGTAGTTTGGAATTCTGAGTTAGGTTTGCCTTTGTATAGGGGTATAAAATATTTTCCTGTTTTAGAGAGAACATACTACTTAACTAGTGCTATGAAAATAATTCTGGATGGAAGGGAAACTTTCTCATATTTTCAGAACATCTATTTGGAATTAAGAATAAGCATTGTTTCTAGGACAGAAATATATCTAAATTCAAATACTCAGTATGATACATATTGCAGGGCCTGATGGGAAGGATAGACATAGAATTGGGGCTCATTAGAAATGAATTACGCACACATATCAGGCATTTTTTAATGGAGGAAAATTTCAAGTATTTTTTTAAGGGTTCATAAAAATATGGACAAGATGCTCACTAACATGATGGCACACATTAACCTGACTTAAATGAGATGGAAAGAAAATAGACACATTGATATTTTATAAATAAGATATATTGGTGAACTGGATTTTGTATGTTAGCTGAAGGAAAGACTTTGCTGAATTAATTCAATATTTATCCTTCAGAACAGCCAAAAGAGCAAATGATAACCTCATACTCTGGCATTGTATCCATACCAAACAAATAAATTAACCAATAGTAGAAGATTCTTTTTTTTTTTCCTTCCTTATCATCTACTGAAGTCATCAAAAAGGGTTGGCACAACAGTGGCCAGCATAAACACAGGAAAACTTTAATTTATGAAGCATTTACACATAGAATCTCTATGTTTACCAAAATATCTTCATAAGGTAATTAGGAGGTCATGATTATTTTCCTGACTTTGAAGATAAGTAAATGGAATTATGGCAAATTATGTAACTTGTTTAAGATTAGACATTAGTCATGAGTAGAATCAATATTTACTTTAAATCTTCTGGGACCATCCCAACACTCTATTTCATCTAGAAAAATAGAGAAAAAAAGATTCTAGAAATCTCTAGATAAAACAGTTTGAGAACATAAATTATTGTCAGATTATTGTCTTTGTATGGGCTTCATTAAGATTAATCAAGTATTATTTAATCAAGTTCTTGCTGTGGTTAATAGTCTGTCTCATGGTTTAACTCTGAGAACTTAGGTGAAGAAAGGACAGCTACTTTATACTTTACATAATAATGAATCAGCAACCTCTGGGGTTTGTAAAACTAGAATACGTATACTCTCAATATGTCAAGTCTCTATCTAGCAAGGAAAGAGAGCATCTGTCGTTTCCTGAAATGTTTATTCTTCAATCTCTAAATGTTTGCCAATTAGCATTAACAAAGGGAAAAGGGAATTATTTGGTTTTTATTTGCATACCTTGTGTGTTCTAGACCAACAGGCATTTTTGTTCTTGTTGTTGTCTTGTTAATGAGTGAATGGATGGCTGGAGGGCTGACTTTCCCTGAGAGGGAGAAAAAAGTCCCAGTAAGGGAAAACAGCCTCAAATCTTGTGACTCTATTTTGTAAAGATTAGTCTGTCTCCTGGCTGTTCTTTCAGGTAAATTTTATTCTCTAATGTTTTGCCTTTCTTTAAATGAGGATTTGATTTATTTATATGAAATGCTGAAGGTGTGGCAGCTCAGTAAACTGCTAAAGGCTCGCAGACACGGTCTTCTTCAGCTTACGGAAATGGATGGCTGAAGGGCATGACTGTTGTGACCTGGTGACCCCTCTTACAAACCTCGGGAGGACAGAGCTTACCTGGTTCCTTCAAGGATGTCCTTGGCAGAAGCAACTGCTCGCATTCCAATAACATGTTCGGTTAGGCGGATATTACCCAAAGGGATCCTCTATTATAGAAACACTGAGTGAGATTCCTCTTAATGTTAAGTTGTTGGTTCTAAACTGTTTGCATACATAGAGCGACTGTCAGAAACAGTTGATGAAGGCTTTGATTACAGTCTCCTCTGAATGTTTCCTGTGTTCTCTTTGCCGACTTAGAAATCACATGTTATCCAATCAAATAAGTGTACCAAACATGGCTCAGCAACAAATTGCCCATCTCAGGTGGCATATTCCTTGCTCAGGCCTTATTTGGAAAGAAAAACCCAGGAGTAAAAGAGACCACAGGATGAAATCCCCCATAATCTTATTGTACATCTTCTGTCACACATTTATTCCAACACCAGAGTTTCAAAAATCTGAGCACAGCACAGAGAGTGCCACTCGTTGATAGATATTAGTTGGTGAATGGAATCATTGCAGTTTCTAACTGAACTGGTTTAAGCAATGAAAAACTTCAGTATACTCAAATGTTGCAGAAAAAAATAGAACTTTAGTGGATTCCACCACAGGCTCATAATCATTTGCATCCTCTTTACTTTATGGTCTCAGAGCCTTGGAAATTATTTCTGTGAACATTTGTTGAGACTTCTGTATTCCCCAGAGAAAATGTTGCAACCTCTGAAATTAAAAATGGCTGTACGATGTCTCCTACGATATTTAGGACGCATTTGTGTTTAGGATGCTGATTATAAAACAATTTGGGGGTATTTTCTTCTTTTCTAAAAGCTCCTTATAGTACCAGATAACACCATCTGCTGAGGAATTTGCCTGTGCGCTCTCATTCTTTCCCCTTTGTTTCCCATAACTCTGTGTTTGTTTAAAAATAGGAGAATAAAATGGGAATTTATACCAGTCAAAGGCTGCCCTACATTGATGGCCATCTCTGTGGTTCCATCTTACTGATCTCTTTATTTTCTTCCTTCTCAGTGGAGAAAAAAACATTAAAATAATATTAGCTACACAAAATTATATTAGATATACATTCACATTAATTGTATACATACGATATATATACACACACACGCGTAAATGTTATCCAGATCTGATATAAGCATTTGTATTACTATCCCCTTGAACCAAAATTGCATTAAGTGTCCATTTGTGTAGACTTAACTAGAGAGAACATTCATTATTTAAAAACTGATACATCAGAACAATCACAATGATTATATGGAAATAATAAGCAATATGTCTTCCCTGGTATGGTCCAGCTTTTACCATCAACTCAAGATATAATCCAGAAAGAATAACATCTAAGTAAATGTTTTAAAAGTAGAATTGTAAAAAAAAATGTAATATTGCTATAATATTACTAAAATTTGATTAACATTAGATTGCATATAAAAAGAAGAAACATTAAGGATCCCTCGTTGTGTGCAGTGTACCAGAGCAGATAAGGGAAATACTCGTGCACGGTAGGGTAGAACTTAAGAACCTGAATTCTAGTACCTGTTCTTTCACTAATTGCCATGGGGATGCCAGCATGTAAATTATGCTCTGTGAATTTGATTTTCTCCTTGAAACTGAAACGGTGCAGGTGTATATATGGTAGCTAAGAATCTTTCTTGTTCATCCCCTGGGAAATCTGCACAAAGAGAGAAAAAACCAAACTACCCTTTATTGTAGCATTAAGACATAAGAAATTTGTGAATGCCAACATAAAGCCAAAAATTCACAGATGATCTGTGTCCCATGGGAGACCGCAGAGCTGGAGCATGTTGTACAGCAGACACTTCCGAGTTTTATCATGGCATGCTGACCTAGAGAAAGCCTTCAAAAATATGTCCTCAAAGACCATTTATCCATCCTGAATTGTGAATGTTGGAGGCCAAGACGTAGCAGAACAGGTCAGGCAGTGCCATCACCCAGGAAAGGTGGAGTGTGAAGTATTGTCAATTATCCTGGTAGGGAGATGGTGAAAGAACTTGGGTGTGTGCCATCAGGGTCCCAGGCAGTGAATCATAGGCGCTGCAGCAAAATTACATGTCTTTAGCACACATTACTTACATGGAGTCAAGCAAGGGTTTATTACACTAGAAAATAGTTTTAGTTATCAAGAGGGCACAAGGTAGGAACAGAGACCAAATGAAATCCTCTAAAGACACCATATCTAAATGAAGATTTGATTATCCAGCAACAAAAGAGGTAGTCTCTGAGTCAGGAAAGCTGGCGGGTAATCTTATGGCATCATCCTCCACCACCCAAAAGTAGAAATGAAAATAGACCAAAGAGTACAGCTGGCTCAGAAAAGCCCAACTCTTTCAACAATTATTACCTAAAAGGGATCTAGCACAATTACACCATAAAAAAGTTGTGAAAAAGTATCCTAAATCTTACAAAGAGAAGAAAAATGCTTGTTAGCAAATATGTTCTTGTGGATTAGAACAATATTTTAATGTTGTTTTTCATATGTGAAAGAACACAAAACAAAACAAAAATGCAAAAATTTAGGGAAGATATGGCTTAGAATAAGAGAAGTGGATGTGAACTGACAAAATTGCATAGTGGCAAAATTCAGGAAAGAAAATGAAGGAAATCATTTTAGAATTTAAGATGAAATTCAATGAAGTACAAGAGATCATGTGGAAACAGTGAAAAAATTGGGGGATGGAAATAAAGAATTAAAGAACACACACACAGATGCGCTCACACGCACACACACACACACACACGCTCTGAAATAGTCAAGGAGTTAAGGAAGTATTAGAAAGAAAATAAAAGATTCAGTAGTTAAAGAGAATCAGTATTTCAAAATAAAGCCAAAGATCTCGAATTTACCTGTTGAAAGTCACACTGTAGACCAGAAGAAAATGGAATACAATGATCAATATTAGATATATTCTTGTAAACTTATTAGAGTTTAAAAGTAAATAAATATTTTGTCAGGAAGGCAAAAGATCAAGTCACTTGGTAAGGAAAATAAATAAAATAAAATGAGAACTTCCTCAGGCTACTCTACCCCATTATTCAACTCCAGAAGGCACCATACTTACCATATTCTTTCTTTCTTTCTTTCTTTCTTTCTTTCTTTCTTTCTTTTTTGCAGTTTTTGGGAGGGGCTGGGTTTGCAACCACCACCTCCGGTATTATATGCGACTGATGCCCTATTCCTTTGAGCCACAGGCGCCGCCTTACTTACCTTATTCTTAAAGATAAAAGTTGAGCAAAAGATTTTATATCCAACCATGATCTTTCTATTATAAAAGGTAGAGAAAAATAGTTTTCTTCACAAGGATCTCTCGAGGAATCTAATAGGGAATGAATAGAGCCTGCCAAGAGTTGGCGTTTGAAAATTAAGCCAAAGGCACAATAACAAGCATCAAATATATTCAGCTATAAAAGTTGTGAAGCGAAATCTAGACTAGAGCAGCAAAATATGGCCTAGAATAAAGAATTAAAGTAGTTGGGAAGGGAATGAGGAGGGAATCTGAGTTACAGTTAGGAATCAAACAACCTGACTGATGAATTAATAGAAATATAAGCATGTTTAATTGTACAAAACTGACACTAAGAAAAAGGATACTCTGGGCTAAATCTCTCAATAGAAAAGAATCTTTGGAGAAGAGAGGAAACGGACATACTTCTATTACTTTTCATAGTAGGAAATTAATACTGTATATACACATATAGAACTAAGGGTATTTTATGAAAGCTCTATATAAAGGTAATCTCTGGAACAATAATTTAAGCTTTGTAAATATAGTTAAAATGGCCAACAGTAAGGGATAAAACATATAAAACAGAAAAAATATATATAAACAGACAAAACCCTGTAAAGATCATAAACATAAACTAATGTGCTAAAATTAAGATAAACTTATTCTTTATTAATAAATTATTATATCTTGTCTATTAAAAGAAAAAAAATTTTAAATTTTATTATAAAGAAAGATGCAAATTTATAAAAGTATAAAAGTGATTTACCTCAAACATCATTTAAAGTTTTAAAATAAAATATTGAACAAAGTTACTTCAAATACATACTTCCAGCTAAAAAAGCAATAAAGAAGGATACTTTATAATATATAATGAAGATAGCAATTATAAAATATCTGTATGCCACAAAACATGGAAATAACTTCACACAAAAAATTTAGGAGGCAGAAGAAAAAAAGAGAGATGAGGCTTTAGTAAATCTCTTTAAATTCAAAATAAAGCAGGACAAATGAAGGTCACTATGCAAAATGTTAATATAACATATAAAGATAGCTGATGAATCTCTATCACATTTGGTAATCTGAAAATCAGGAATGTGCCTTCTTAAAATTTGGGGGATATGAAAATGAAATATTTAATTTATAATCTATGTGTGTATAGTGTAATGGGCAGGGTTTTCCAGAGAAACGGGACTAATAGAAAGTGTACATTCATACATACACCTTGAGAGAGAGAGAGACAGGAATCGAGACAGAGAGCCACAGAATTTATTTATTGAAGGAATTGGCTTACACGGTCATTGAGCAGGGAAAGCCGGCAGTCTGCAGGGTAAGTGGGCAGGTGGGAAAGCCCAGTAAGAACTGTCATAGCTCAAGTCAGAAAGGAGGCTAAAGACCCAGATTTCAACCTGGGATAATTCATCCATGAAACATAAACCATGTGTACCCCCTAAATCTATTGAAATAATTTATTTTAAAAAGGAGTCTGAGGCAGAATTCTCTCTACCTCAAAGCACATTAGTCTGTTTTCTCTTAAGGCCTTCAAAACATGGATGAGGTGTATTATGGTGGACAATCTTTTTTACTTGGCTAATAATTTAATTGGGTTGATACCTTCACAGTGATGTCAGACTAGTGTTTTCCAGCACATCTTGGTACCATGGCCTAGCCAAGTGGACATACAAAATCAACCATCACAAAGAGATAGACATACACTTGTGCGTTCACATAGATGTGTGTGTGTGTGTGTGTGTATTCAAAGAATCATGTCTTTCTGTGCTACTAATTTTTTAGTAAAAGAATTTACTGACGTTACACTATTCCACCAAAATACAATGACAAAATACATTGACATACCCACATACCCGTTTGTTGTTAGACTTAATGGCATTGACTCCAATTGTCCATGGATTTTCCTTTCTTCTTTTTTCTTTTTTTAGTAGAGGAGTCATTGCATCACCAAGTTTTACGTGGGAACAGGGCTACTCACTTAAAAGACTGTATTTCCCAGATTCCCTTGTTAACTATGATCTCCAGGTGACTAAATTTTGGCAACAGTAAACAACACTGTGTACACATTGGAGTCTGCATTTTCTAAAAGGGGATACTCTGCTCACCAATGGTTACACTTTCCTCAGGCTGAATGCCAGAGTGGTAGTGGCCTGGCTTTGACCCTCGAAGAAATTACAATTGGAGATGATGGACAAGGAAAATGAAAAGACCTGCGTCTTTAAATCTTATGGAATAGAGCTGTCCTGTCATCCTGGATTAACCAGACTCTTATATAAGATATGAATAAACCTCTGTCTTATTGACATGATAGTTGGTGTCTTTTTTTACTATGATAACAGTCTTTATCCCAATAATAGACAATATCACTTTAAATAAAATTTTCATATTACAAATAGTGCTGTGATGCATCTATGTACATAAAGTTTTCTTTTCTGTATTTTGGATTTCTTTTACCCCACTGGGTCTTTCTTTGTTTTTTCAGAATGTTAGGGGCTACACAAGTTTTGTTTATATAGAGATATCTTTTGTACAGATTGAGCCAAAGTTATATAGCTACGTGGACCCTTCACCCACAGAGTGTGCACTATGTGTACGAAACAGGCGTGAATTTACCCAGCACCTCCCTGAACCCCGGCTTGATTTCACTGAGACTTCCTTCCACGTGTGCACTCCAGTGTGGATCAGTTAATTCCAGGTATTAGGCGCATATGTTTGTTTCTCCATTCTCGTGATGTTGGACTTAGAAGAATGGTTTTCAGTTCCCTTCATGTTGCTCCAAAAGATATTAGGTCGCCACCCTTTTTCGTGGCTGAATAGACTCCATGGTATGCATGTACTACATTTTATTAAACCATGCATGGACGGCTGGGCACTTAGGTGGGCAAACTAGTGCAACCTCTATGGAAAATTGTATGAAGATGCCTCAAAGAACTTAGAGTACACCTATCTTTGGATCCAGCCATCCCACTTCTGGATACATACCCAAAGGAAAGAACATCATTTTATAAAAAGGGAACCTGCCCTCAAAGCTTTACAGCAGCACAGTTCTCAATCGCAAGGATGTGGGAACAATCCAAGAGCCTCCAGTGAATGATTTTTTAATCACTTTGTGAAAAGATTCTGTCAATGTATATTGATAGGCTTTGTGGATTTAAAGTAACGCCGTAGAAACCTAAAGACCTGGACTCTTCTGTGACCTAAGACAGATCAAAATCTCTTTGCGTTCATAAGCATTTTCACACACTCTTCGTACATTCCACTCCTTGGCCCATGTCTTGGTTAAATCTTATAATTCCTTAAATATAGGAAATATTATTGAAGTTGAAAGGAGCGCAAAAGAAAACCTGCATTTGATTTGCCTTTGGTGGTTAAAGAAAGACAATAATCATCTTAATTACATGGTACTTTTCATCTTTAACCTGAATTTCAATAATTAAGCCTCTAATTACATTAATTAAAAAGAATACTTTAAGATTAATTATATGGGGGGAATATAAAGGGAATTTTCTTTTGAATGTTCCTTTGACTTCAAACGTTACTTAGTATCCACTCTGTTCAAATTGCCCTCCTCTGCGCTGGCTGCTCGGATTATACTGTTACACTCTGTTCATTCAGCTTCTAGTTGAAGGGACACGGAAAGCCCATTTGCAGCTTTTATTTTAAGACCATCCACCCGTCCCCTTCACCTGTGGTTGCTGTGACGTACAGTCATTGGACAATCACTTATTGTGAATATGCCCCGCTGTGAGAACAGAAATTTAACCCTGTTTTTACTTTGTTTACACGAATAGTTGTATAGGTTTTAAGACGCGCAGATTTTGACAGCTAGTCCTCCACCAATTTGACAGTGACAGTGACTCAAGGGGCAGAGAAGAACCCAGAGCATGCTCTGATAACAGCACCTTTTAGCTGACTGCCTTGGGAACTTCAGACCCACTTTCCCTTGGCCTGCGTTGCTCTCTTGAGGAGCACAGCAGGTTTCCAGCCATTTACTCAAGCCCAAACTGTCATGACAGAGGCAATTAATGTGGTAATGAGAGTTTGGCATCCAAAATGCTACTTCCTGCAGGGCTTGTCACATATTTCAGAGAACATTAGGAGCAGACGAAAATCTGCTTTTTCCACTTCCTATCCCCGAGTAGTTGGACCCTGAAAATCTCATACATTAGAGGCGAACCAGGAAAACATATTGACAAAACAGAGAGAGGGAGGGGACACTTAACGTTTTTCCAAGTTGGAGGCTGGTGTTGAAAGGTGCAGTGATAAGAGAAATGAGGT
Source organism: Galagoides demidoff (assembly GCA_963574575.1). Classification (NCBI taxonomy): domain Eukaryota; kingdom Metazoa; phylum Chordata; class Mammalia; order Primates; family Galagidae; genus Galagoides; species Galagoides demidoff. The sequence continues at coordinate 6,791 of CAUYQV010172037.1, read as the reverse complement.
AAAAAACAAAGTTTGATATAAATGTCTCCTTCTTCTACCCCACATTGACATCTCTTTAATACAGATCAACTCCCAGCTTCCTATGGGAGACTGACCTCCTTTCTGAGTTTGAGAAGGCCTCACCTTTTCTGTACACCCCAAATTACATAGTCATATCCGAGAATGTGGGGACTTGAGAATGAACCCCTTGGCAAGCCTAAATTTCTGCCACAAACTAACAATAATGTGAGCCTATACTGACTCTGCTTCTAAACTCAATTTTGAGACACAGAAGTGTTTAATTTAAATAATGAGGTGAGGAAAGGTATGAAAATTTTTCTCTGCTATGAAATTTTCTGAAGCAAAAGTGCAGAGTATTGTCGTTTAATGTGGCGCAGTACAATGTTTAATAATTGTTCTGTGACATACATATGACAAACTCATCAATGTGCTACATCTTTTAATAAATAAATTACTAAATACTGGTGATGAAAATCAGAAGAAATTGATAATGATCTGAGGAATGGCTGTGTTTGCTGAGGCCTTTTTTGCCCAGATTATCTTTGACAGAATTTTTACTGGAACCCAAAGACATGGGTTAGATTTGATTTCTAAGGTTCTATGATGTAAATGATTTACACATGGTCCAAGACACTTGAAGGTGTCTTTCATGATGTACTAAACTCTGTGACCCCTGAGATATCCACAGGGGTGTTTATGGAGCACTTTGAAAGCTGTGGTTCATAACTGCTCTGCGCTGGCCGTGCAGATGGCAACTGTAGGTCCAACACTCCTAAGTCCACTTTCTTTTACTAGCTGCACATCCTAAGAAACATAGTATAACACAGCTGTCTAGTGCCTCCATGGGTGCCCAACAAACCATGCTGTTTTGTATAAAAAGCTGCCTAGTTTTATCCACACCTGTGGACTAGCCAACAGTCCACCATCTTTTTCTCACCATATTTCCTAGACTTCTAAAGACAAATCTGTAAGACATATAGTACTATCATTTAAAAAAAAATTTGTATTCTGTTCATGAAAAGAAAAGTAAGTTCTTGAAAACCTAGCAGAAGAGATTTAAAAAGCAAAAGGCAGAAAAATCAAGTAGAATAAACTGTAATAGTATTCTGGTAATGTACTGCTTCCTAGAAGTCACCTTCAAATAGTGGCATCAAACGATGGCCTCACACTCAGGACTTCTACCACAGTCATTGAAGAACATGTTGGGGCTGGAATTACCCTATAACCAGCAGTTAGTACCAGCTACAGACCGGAATTATCAAACAGCTGGGGAATGGAACAGCTGGCCCTTGGTGGACATCTCTCCAGCTCTGCTTGGTTTCTACTTCTATGTAGCTGCATGGCTGTTCAGAATTCCAAACACATGTGTCCCACAAGATGGAGTAGCAAGAAGGGGATCCTGCCACGTTGTAGGACAGTTGTCAAAAGGCACACAATTACTGCTGTGACGTTCTATTTAGCAAAAGGAAGTTATTACGACTTCCCAGATTTAATAGTGAGAGAATTAAACTTTACCTTTTCATATGAGATGTGTTCAAAAATTAGTTATCATGTCTTAGAACTTCCACAAATAGAAGTGTTATTTATTTTCTATGTCTAATATTTAAAATAACAATAACATTAATAGCATTTCTATCTATGAAATTATGACTTTATCAGTTGTTTGATATTTGCCAGGCATATTAAAGGTATTTCCTATCATATATGCTCTGAAATAGCTACCTATATTATTTTCAATTTGAAGACTGAGATTTAAAAAGTTTTCATTATGCACCAATGATCCTCCTGCTAATAGGAGTGAGACATGATTCCTCCCAGGATCTTCCTACTCTGAAAGACTCTCTCTTCATCCACACTCTGTCCACGGTACCACCTCACATATGCTTGTAACTTGATATTCTATGCGGTATTAATGCGTAAGGACAGATATCCTATATGATTTTGATTGAGGTTTTGCTAAATCATTTTACGTCACAGTAATTCACAAAACAAATATGCTAAATAAAAGTTCTGTTCCAGAGATGAGAGATGTGTCATTCCTATGCATGAATTCATTACATGCTTTTGCAGAAGGCTTTGGATAGTAAAAGAAATTAACTTGTAAAACCACCATTAGTTTATGTTGACACAGAGTAAAACAGAAAATACGGAGGTATTTGTAGCTGATAGGTAACACCTGGAAAAACTGCCAAGTGGTTCTCTCTTAATGAGAACACTCTGAAGTATTGTATGACAGATGACAGTATTGTCTGGTATTATTACCTCTTCTTCAGCAGGAGTTATTAAAACAGCCTGTGAGCCAAGTTGCTTAAATCATCAATAACATTCATGTAAACACCTACCACAGTGTAACCAAATACATCACTATGGAGAAGCATGGCAACTGATTCAGTGCACACAGTGTATTAAAACTGGCCATTAATATACTCTGTGTAATAACTTAAAAACCAAAATACACCACATACCAGTCCCAGGGCTTTGAAATTATATGCATGCATACAATGGTTGCCTGTCATTTTAATGATTTATGCACAAATAAAGGTAATAAGAAAGATCAGTCATTGCACTTAAGCAATACTTATGTATTCTTGATTTTAATGTTTTTGACATTTTATCTACATGCTAATTGGAAGTTAAACATATGTTTGCAACTCTGGTCCTAAAGAATTTTCATGGCCAATTTTATACACGCTCAATAAAGGGTTTGAGAAGATGAATCTTTTGAAAACCGTACACATTTTAGCTGAATTGTATATTAACTACTTTGTAGCTCCTAAATGCTCCAGTCTTTAAGAATTATCACATTCCCCGTTAGATATGAAAAGTACTTGCACCTATGCTCATTGATATTTAAGGTAGATAGTTTATGAGTTGTTTATTAAAACATGTGTTTTGAAAGGTAATTTGACTGCTGGCATGAGTGAGGGATTTTTAGCTAAGAATTCAATATATAAAATCAGTTTATGCTGCTAAGCATGTACGATACTTAGGGCAAGTCTCTAAATCACTTAGTGCTTCAAATTCACATCTCAAGTCAGAATATTAGGGATTGTATTTCAAATACACTTTACCTTAGAATGTGTCTCGTACATGATATGCATGATTCTCTTTGAATCAGGGAGGAGGAAGGACTGCCATGGCTCTGTAAATGTGGAAATGAAACATCCTCAGCGTACAAGGCCCATCACGTCACTGGTTAACCACAAACCTCTCCCAAGCCACATCCTCATCATGGTCAACATGTGTCTGTTGACTGTCAGTCTGAATTTCTTTTCATGAAATCATTTCTATTAAAGAAAACAAGAAGCACAGAATTAGGAATTGTCTCTTGGATGAAAAAGAATAGCCCTTTTCCTGTATCCAGTGTTCCAAGATGAGAATTACAGATTTGTAGATTTTTTGGCTAGTAATTATTGCCACTTTACTTCTTGCATGAATAACAGATAAACCCCTTCTGAATCCATCCCATTCTACAGCAAAATAGGCTAAAACAAAAAGGACTTCTATCTTTTAGCAAAAACAGGGTTGAAATCAGACTGCCAGGTTTTCCAATTCATATGGAAAAAAACGCTAAGAATCTTCTTTATTCTTAGATACTCTACCCTAAAAGAAATATTTATTAAACACATATAAACAGCTTCAAAAATTTAAAGTGCATACACCATCTCATCCTTTTTGTTCACAGCCAATCCCTGTGCACGGACTCCCCTTACTATCACAAACTTCATTAATTCCAAGTGATGTCTTCCCCTCCCAAATTGCCCATAAATCCATAGTCTTTACTTATTCTATCTGGAGTGTAATTTGCATCCAATGTCTAATTGTCTCTCTCTTCAGTTTTATCACTGTCGTCCAAACAAACATTATTTTTCTCTGCAAGCAGCATCCCAAATGGTCTTCCCTAAGTCTCCCGTATCTGTTCACAAAAAGGCAAATACAGCAAAAACCTAAATAAATAAATAAATGGGACTTGATTAAATTATAAAAGCTTCTGCACATAAAAGGAAATTATTAACAGAGTACACAGACAACCTACAGAATTGGAGAAAGTACTCACTATACGTCTGATAAAGGGCTAATATCCATAGTCTAGAAAGAATTCAAACAAATCAGCATGAAAAAATACAAAATTAAAAACAAAACATTAGGAAACGTCCAAAAGGTATAACAGTTTTTCAAAAGAAGATAGACAAATGTCCAAAAAACATGAAGAAATGTTTTTTCACTAATTATCAGGGAAATGCAAATTAAAATCACAGTGAGATGACACATTACCCCTGTCAGATAGCCTTTTTAAAAAAGTCAACAAACATGGCTCGGCACCTATAGCTCAGCAGCTAAGGGGCCAGCCACATACACTGGAGCTGGTGGGTTCAAATCCAGCCCAGGCCTAAACAACAATGACAACTACAAGGAAAAAATAGCTGAGTGTTGTGGTGGGTGCCTGTAGTCCCAGTTACTTGGGAGGCTGAGGCAAGAGAGTCGTTTAAGCCCAAGAGTTTGAGGTTGCTATGAGCTGTGATGCCACAGCATTCTACCAAAATGAGGCTCTGTCTCAATTAAAAAAAAAAAAGAAATAAAGAAATAAAGAAAAGAAAGGAAAAGAAAAGAAAAGAAAAGTCAACAAACAATAGATGGGAGCATGGATTATGAAAGAAAGGAATGCTTATACGCTGTGGTGGGACTGAAAATTAGAACAACCTGTACAGAAAATAGTATGGAGGTCCCTCAAAGAAGTAAATGTACAGTTAACATTGACCTAGCAATCCCCCTAATGGATATCTAGACAAAGGAGAAGAAGTTTTTTTATCAAAAAGAAACCTGCACACAAATGTTTATTGCAGTACGATTCATAATCTCAAAGATGTGGTATCTACCTAAGTGTCTCTCATTTAATGGGCGAATTAAGAAAATGTGGTGTGTATGTGTGTGTGTATGCTATCATAAATGAAGTATATCAGGAATGGAAAAACGAACACCACACATATAGTCTAATATTTGAGAGTTAGTTCATGGCAATACATGGGCACAAAGAAAAGTATAAGTCATTGAAAATCAAGAAGTGGGAGAGAGGAGTAAAATCCTACCTATTGGGTACAATGAACACTATTCAGGTGACAGACACACTGTGAGTCCTGACTTAACCATTACAAAACGTATGCATGTAAAGGATACAAATTAGGTGATGGGGGTAGGGTAATTTGAGTCCAGGAAGAATTAATTAAAACAAATAAAAACACCCCAGAGTGAAAATTATAAAACATAAATCAGATATACTCATATATTTCCCTTGCTGAAAACTCTTTATTGACTTTTCATTGCACCTACTTTAGCATGAGCACAAAATGGTACATTATGATTTTACCTACCCCCTTTCCTTCATCCCCTTCCACTCTCCGCTGATACACCCTGAGTAAACAATACTGTTATTTTTCTATTTATCCAATGCTCCAATGTCAATTACATCTTTAAAACTTTTGAAATTAGTATTTGTCCTTTTAGAAACCCTAGGCTCCACAAGGTCAAGAGTTTCTTCTTTTTATTGCTCAGTAAAAAATATATAACTTCCACTTTCTCTGCCTAGTCATTTTTCATTATATCAACTAATTTTCTTATTATGGCACTAGTGATTAAGGGAAATTATTTTCCCATCAATTTTTGTTCACTCATTTCTTTTTCTTTGTTTGTTTTTATTAAATCATAACTGTGTACTTTGATGAATTTATGGGGTTCAGTGTACTGATTGGATATACAATGTGAAGCGCTTACATTGAACTAACACATCCATCACAATTATACTCTTTCCTTAATAGTTTTGAAACATACCATTGCATCATACATTAGGTGAGGTCCCTCCAAATGCCCTTCTTCCTTTTCCCTTCTCTCTCCTCTTCCCTTCTACTTTCTGGACTATAGTTATGTTTTACCATTCATATGAATATGTAGGTGATTATATACTTATTTCATAGTAGTATTGAGTACTTTGGATACTTTTTTCCCCATTCTTGAGATACTTTACTAAGAAGAATATGTTCCAGCTCCATCCAGGTAAACATAAAAGATGTGAAGTCTCCATCTTTTTTATGACTGCATAGTATTCCATGGTGTACATGTACGACAATTTGTTAGTCCATTCATGGGTTGATGGGCATTTGGGCTGTTTCCATGTCTTGGCTATTATGAATTGGGCTGCAATAAACATTCTGGTGCAAATGTCTTTGTTGTAAAATAATTTTTGATCACCTGGGTATATACCAGAGGAATTGCAGGATTGAACAGTAGGTCTACTTTTAGTTCCTTGAGTGCTCTCCAGACTTCTTTCCAAAAAGGTCATATTACCTTGCATTCCCACCAGCAGTGTAGAAGTGTTCCCTTCTCTCTGCATCCACGCCAACATCTGTAGTTTTGGGATTTTGTGATGTGAGCTAATCTTACTGGAGTTAGATGATATCTCAAAGTGGTTTTGATTTGCATTTCTCTGATGATTAAGGATGATGAGCATTTTTTTCATGTGTTTGTAGGCCATGCGCCTATCTTCATCAGAGAAGTTTCTGTTCAAGTCTATTGCCCACATAGAAATGGGGTTATTTATTCTTTTCTTCTTGATTAGTTTGCGTTCTCTGTAGATTCTAGTTATCAGACCTTTCTCAGAAGCATAACCTGCAAAAATCTTCTCCCATTCTGAAGGTTGTCTGTTTGCTTTACTTACTGTTCTCTTGGCTATACAAAAGCTTTTTAGTTTGATCAGATCCCAGTAATGTGCTTTTGATGTTGCTTTAATTACCTGGGGG
>CAUYQV010172034.1:0-21497 GCA_963574575.1 Galagoides demidoff | reverse complement strand
GCCTGTGGTCCCAGCTACTTGGGAGGCGGAGGCAGGAGACTCGCTTGAGCCCAGGAGTTGGAGGTTGCTATGAGCTGTGATGCCATGGCACTCTACCCAGGGGGATAGCTTGAGGCTCTGTCTCAAAAAAAAAAAAAATAGAGGGCTGTACAAAGAACTATAATGTATACCACAGTATAGAAGATGGAACCATCACTAAAAACTTCTTGTGCACCTCATGGTTCTAGTCAGATAAACAAAAACAGAAAACAAAAAACACAGCTTTCTCTGCGCTTCCCTAAAGACCTTGTTTTGGCAGTCCTGCTCTTCCTCCTCTGTATTTTCGTAGCATGACTTTCAATAAGTCGACTCACTGGCAGGACCCAGATACAGTTAAAAAAAAAACACAAAATCTGCCAGCAGAGCATCATCACAAATACGCAGCTGAAAGCCTTACGAACTCCAGGGCCTACCTTGTAGACTATCTCAAAAAAAGAAAAAAAGAGAGAGAACATTCGCTCTATCACTCTAAGCCTACCTAACTCCTCTCCCACAGGTCTCATGTACGTGGCACTCGGTCCAGCCTCAATCTAAACTTCATCACTCTCTCTAACATTCTCTCTCATAAATACCCCGTGATTCTTCACAGTACATATCACAACCTGTGATTACATATTTATGTGATGGCTTGATTAATGTCTGACTTCCCAAAAGACCAAGTTCTGTGTGGGCAGGCACTATGTGATGCACAATTCTACACTGAACACCTTGCCTAGTGTCTGAAACATAGGAGGCGAATGAACAAACAAACAAATGAAAACAAACTCAGAGTGAATGACTGTGTACAGATCCAGACCAAGTTAGTGGCTAGAACACTCCCCTCTGAATCTCACAGGGTGACCCCCAACAGGCTATGGGCCCCTGAAGGACAATTTCATGTTAGCTCAATATACTCTGGCCTACATGCACACACATCAAACACATACAGAAATGTTGGTAATTACAGAAACAGAGAAACAAGAGCCTCCAGATAAGAGAATTAATATTTGTAATAGGGCTGGGCACCTGCTCTATTGCTTAGTGGTTAAAATATGATACCTGTGATGGTCGAATCTCCATCTCTGTACTATTTAATGTCTCAGAGAAACTCCTCAACGCGACCACTAACAGGCCCAATGCATATCCATCTTACTGCTCATTTCAGAAAAGAAACACAGATTAAAAAACGATGGATAAGGAAAGACATAGCCTATCTCTGCGACTGTCTTAGCACATCCACAACAGGAAATATTCTACAAGGAGCAGTTAAGATGTCTCCCATTTGACACAGTGCCTTTTCTTAAGTCAACATGTTCCCACGAGAAAAAGAGATACAAGTTAGCAGCTCTGAACAGCAAGTGTTTCAGAGTTTAACAAAGGAGCAGCAGCTGTGTCTTCAGGATTTCAACTAAGTTCCCTGAAAAATACTTGGTAAGATAACTCCCACTCTTGAGGCTGTGTGTATGGGCTCAAAATCTCCCCAGCCCATTCCAGTGGGCTAGGTATTAGGAAGAAATTGAAGCAAATGGAAAATGTCCCATATAGGCTGAGCAGCAGCAGGGTTCTGAAACTGGGTCCACAGCTGACTTATTAGGTAGCCCAAGGGACTCATCAATTGTTGCCTCACAAAATGTGGGAATCCCTGAAAAACCCCAGGGATGCAGAACCCCTAGGAGAGCTTCAAATCAGCTGAGAAAAAAAGACTAGAAAATGTTCTATAAAGTCAGGCTGAAACTTTATGAAGTTATAGCTCAAGAGCTTTGTGGGGAGCAGTACAAGACCCAAGAGAAACGTGATTGGATATCCACTGCCCTGAAAGAGAAGCACTATAAAAAAAATCAGTGAAACTTACGGGAGGACCAGGAATAAATGCCTTTCAATATCTTTATTTGATTAAATATCAATATCTTTATTTGATAATATCTTTATTTGACTAACCTTTTCTAAACTATGAGGATGCAGCTGAGGTTATATGTCTCATTTTATATCAAAAGAAACTACAGTGGAGATAAGTTAACTAACTTGCCACTAAGCAGTATGGCAGAGCAGAAAAAAACAAAACCACTACGTTTAGAGAAATTTCTAACCAGTCAGAAGACCTAAAATCTAGTCTTGATTCTGGAACTTATTAGATACAGAATTTGGCATTAAAGCAGCCAAGAGTTACTCCTTGAGTCTTAGTTTCCTGCCACCCTACCCCCATCCCAAAGAGAAAAGAATCCACAAATTCAAGTGGCTCAATTAAGTAAGGGAGTGAAAAGATCTCAATGCTGCAGAAGCTGCAGAATGCCCGTGCTACTACTCCTGGGCGCACAGTTTTTCTCGTCTTACTCCAGTGCTCTCTGTCTTTGCCCTCTATCAGCCTGCCGAACACAATTAGCTGATCCTTTTTCAGATTAGTTTTCAACCAGGAACAAACTATTCTGAAAGGTGTGGTTCCAGTGCTCCAGATATTCCAAAGAGTCTTGGGTGCTGGGTAACTTTAGCAAGCAAATTAGCCTTTGTTCAAAAGATATTTCCAGGCTACCATCCTCACTCCAGATCATGAAAGAGCCCTGTAGCTGCCAGTCCTTATCAGGCTTATGATGATATTAAACATTCCTAAAAGGTACTTCCCCAAGGAAATCTACCCAGTGGAAAGATGACTTAGGGAGATGTTTTGCTCTAAGAATCTCAAAGCAGACTTCAATCTGATTCCTCAAACTACTGGATTAAGTCAAGAGACTGCTGCATTCTAATTGTGACCGTCCTATTGACTAGCATTGTCACTCTGAGCAAATCATTCTCTCATGCACTCAGTTTTTCTGCTCTCACAGTGAAGGGATCATTTATGGCTGTCAAGTCTGTCTGCTCATCAGAATCATTTGGAAATCTTTTATGGATTCCTGGGCCTTATGCCAGACATACTGGATTAGACTCTCCAGGGAAGGACCAAATACATCTCACTTTCCTCCCACATAGCATAATTATGCATCATGAATGTGGAGTAAGCTCAGCCACACTCCCTCCCATCTTCCCAGAAGCTGCTAGCCCCTCTCACCTGTATTCCATGTTGCTGGCATTCTTACGAGTGGCAGTCAGTTCCACCCCATTCTTTGTCCAGTAGCTGTACGTAAGGGTGTGAGAGCTGGAGGTGAGGTTACACTGCAGGGTGACAGGGAGAGCAGCACCGTCTCGAATAATGACCTCTTCACTGGTAACAATCCTTGGCTCTGAAATAAGAGTACACAATGATAGGGGGCAATAGCCTTCCATCCACTGCAGCCCTGGCCTGAGATCTGTATGGGATAGGAGGGGGAGACTAGAAGAAGAGGGAGGGCAGACAAGGACCACATGAGGAATTTCACTTTACCACTTTGGAGGAAGTCAAGAAAGGAAAAACAATGATTATAAGCAAATGACCACTAGCGCAGACAACAGCCTGAAGACCAATTGAAGACCAGTTGGCCTAGACGTGAAAGAATGGGAGTATTACAGATACTTATACTGGCAACAATGCACTTATACTTTTGAATACCACCTTCTATAAGAACCACCAAACCATTCAGGTTCAATTAGAAAACCAGGCTCCACCTCCCAGTTCTGAAGACAAAGGCAACATCATTTACATGACCAATAAACTCCCTACAGTGTCATTGGGTCTTGGAACAGTAATAGGTATAATTAGGTAATCATGTATGGCTTTTCCCACTTGTAAATGTTAAACCTATGGCAAACCAGCCATGGCCATTACTTATGCAAAAAAAAGACAGTGTCCATCCTAAATGCAAACTTCCTATTTGAAGTCTTGAATTTTCCAAATTTTACTAAGACAGAATTCTTAAGGAACTATCAGTTCTTCTCTCCAGCCCATATTTATTACCAAAACAATTTTTTTTTCAGAATTGCACTTTAAAACACAGTCCATTCCAAGATAATATAACTAGAGTGCAATATGTGTTGGTATTAGGGCTCCTAGAATTGTAGAAAGGCCCTGAGAGTTCACAGAATCCCACTCTTTCGAGAGCCAGAAAAGTAAAATAACTTGTACCAGGCCATAAGTATTACCAGTAGCAACGCTAGAACTAGAAGACATATCTGACTAAATTTTCTATCCTTGTCCAACCCCAACCCCTGCCCCCACCTTCCACCCTAGGGCAAGGCATATACTTCACCTTCTGGTTCTATCCTGGGCTTAGAAAACCTGGGATCACTAGTGTATAAAAATAATCTGAGTCAAATATTATAATATATTGAACAGAAAATCTTTTAAGTCATACTGTATCCGTCCTGTAAGTTTCATCTTTAAATCACTTTGCAATCTATTACTGTATTAAATTCAAGATGTTTCTATGTTTGTTATTTGTCTTTTGTTGTTGTTCTTTCATTTTTTTCCCCAGGATTAGTTCTTTGGTCAAACATTTACAGGTGAAGTTTAAACTAATCATCTTTGCAATCCACAATAAGAGTTATTTGCCCTTTTAACTTCTTCCAATTCTTTCTCAGCAACCCTCGACTGACTTCCCACTTCCCTGTATCTGGCTACTTCCTGCCTACAACTCCACAGCAGCTCCCCCTCACCATATTATGCAGTACAGTGCTGACCCTTAACTCTTGAGGACAGAACTCTCTCTCCACTGCAACTAAGGTTTGTTTGCAGTTTAGGTAGAGAGAAAGGACAAAGTAGTCGCAGGATACTTGGGAAACGTCAGGCCTTAAGGACTTCCTAACTACTGTAACAGTTTTGACTGTCAGAGAAACTTGTAATAAAGCAAATCCTTAAGTCTGCTCAATTAACAGATTGATTCTGTTTTCCAACTCTGATAAAAGGATAATGGTTATCTTCCATTTAGCACTGGTCCTTATTAGTAACATCAAACAGGGTCTCTATGTACAAATAATGGAGGCATAACAGCCACTAAGACAGAAGCAGATGCATGTAAACACGTTAGCGCAGTGGTGTCCCATGGTTTCCAAGACACACTGGACAGAAGCCAAATCCCTGGGCCTTAAGAAGTCGAGCAGAACGGCTGAAACCCTGGAATGGAAGGCGCACACACACCATCAGCAGAAAGCATCACGATTCCAAGAAAAAACCAAGCAAAAACAAAAAGATAGAATCAGTACTCCACAGAAGAGAAATTAAAAAAAAAATAAAGGCAACATTAAAACCCAAACACACTTTTAGGTTTTCACTGAATTTTTATTAATCAATTTCATCTTCTGGCCCACTTGGGAATTTCTTTCTGGCTCTTCCTCTCAGATTGCACTGAGAAAGGTGAACTGTGACAACAGGCCAAGAGCTTCCAGATGTTTAAATACAAGAAGGCCAAAGTAAATGCTACTCTTACCTGTAGTGATGCAAATGACCACTGTAGCTCAGGGAGATTAAGAAGTTGATGAAAGCAACCTGGGTAGACTTTCTGCCAAGAATTCATGGAAGGCAAAGGAAAACACTTTTTCCCTTAAGTGTTAAAGATCCAGGAGAGAGTCAGCTGGGAGCAAGTGGATAATTTAAATAGGTTTAAATAGGATACCATAGGAGGGTTGTGAGGAGGTAACCTGGCCCCTGTGGCTGCTGTATATGAAAACCAGTGCTAGACAAGTTCCTTGGCCATGGTGCCACATCTGCATTCTGCACCAGGATGAAGGTGGGGCTTTTATTTCAGTGGCCAAGCACTGCCCAGGGAAAAGTCCAAGAGAGATGAACATTTAGGAGAAGCTCAAACATTTTTACCTGCCACTGAATCCTATTTAGAAGCAGCAGGTAGGAGACCGTTACCCTAGCCATCATCCATGTGTAAAAAACATGCTATGGCCAGAGAGATTACCCTAAAATCTGGGTACATTTCTCTTCCTGCCTGACATAACTCAAACAGCTTTGGGGAAAGTAATCCCAGGAGGTCATTCATAGACAGAAGACTTCAACCTCTCCCTGGAGGCAATGTCTTTGGAAATGCTGAGATCATAAAACAATCCAATTAGAGTTGAATCCGGGGTGTTTGGGGTCAGGGTAGGGGGCAGCAGCAGCAACCTCCAGGATACAGCTAATTAGAGTTAAATGGCTGATAAGGAAGTCTGTGGCAAGACTGACTAGCCAGGATTTAGTTTACGCACATGCAGACAACCGTTAAGTTAGGATCCTATTTCTAAGTAAACTGGGGAAATGTGTAATGTTGGGATTGCTAGAAAGATAACCCCAGCCTCATCTTTTTCTAGCTATGAGTCAGGCTCCTTGAAGTACAAGTACCAAATGCCCAGCCCAGTCCATGTCTATAAACTTCTGTGGACATTTGGGTAATTCTGTTTTTATAAGGAAAGGAGCAAGGGGGCAGGAAAAGGAGGCGTGCAAGGGAAAAAAAATTGTTAAAAGAAAAAGGAAGGAAAAAAGAAAAGAAAGGAAATATTACTGGGTTAATGTTCCCCATTTTCACATAGACAAGGCTTTCTTTTCCCCTTTCCAGAGGCAGGTGCTCTCATTCAACAGTGCCACTGCAGCAGTCTCCCACCTCTCCTCTAAGGACTCTTCATAGGAATCTTTGAGTGGCTACAAAGAACAAATACTAATTTTCTATTTTCCATATCAGTATATAAATTCAGGGCCAAAGTCATAACTCCTGAGTGATCACTGAATGCCTCATAAAACTAGTATTTTACTATTTTCACTTACTTTCTCTAAATTAATCAGCTCTTTAAATAAGAACTGGCTATCGGTCTCTGAGTCCTTGAAAAAGGTGAACACCCAGAGGATGTTTCCATTAAGTAGACAAAGCTCCCTCAACTATCCACAGGTCTGACATGGCCTGGAGCTCTTCTTGGCCAGCAGCACTGGTTCTGTGATGGCTTCTCCTTCCTTCTCCTTTCTACCATACAAATAACAAGTCACTTTTGAGAAAAAGAAGTGGCCACAAAAGTGCTTGTATCACACGTCTCACTTGTACCTGCTCCAATTGATGAAGGGAAAGATTCTGAGCTAGCCGCTCCGCTCACCTCATCACTGAGAGGAAGAGGGCTGGAATTTAGTTTCCTCTTTCTTCGAGACACAAAGTAAAGGCTAGTGTGATTGGCTTCCAAATCATTTCTGGGGTTGTCATTCTCCAAGATGAGCAGACCTGTGCCAGCAATAATCACCAAACTGTGAAGAGGAATCTGATACAACTCAGACTTCGAGATAGCATGATGGGGTTTAAAAACTATATATTTTGCAGCTTAGTGTCACCTGGCTCCTAACAGCAAGACATATGGAAGAAATCTCAAGCTGCTACTTTCAAGAACAGGAGAGTGAATGGGCAGCCTGGTGAGGAGGGTACTGCTGCAGTGGAAGGCTGGAATCAGAGAAGCACATGCCACTGTTTTAGAAAAGAAAAAGAGCTGGAACTGTGGAAGTATCCAAGCTTACATGCCACCCAACAACCAAAACACACCACCACATTGCACCAATGGCAACATTCCCATCACAGAACAGGATGACACCAAGTCACAGTGAGGGAGGAGGCGAGGCAGACACAAACTCAAAACCAGAGGTGGAGGCAGCTGCTCAGAGAGCTTCAAACAGATGAACAGGACAAAATAAAAAGTAGTTAGACTGGGGAGAGAAATAAAAATACAAAGGCACCAGAGAAGAAGTCAGCAAAAGGATAACAGGAAACCTACTACAAAATCAAAGGGGAGGGAAAGAAACAATTTCAACACTACCCTCCTTTGACTGCCTGGTTTGTGAATTTAAAAAAATTTTTTAACCTCCCCAGTTCTCCCTCCCACCTCTCCCCAACGCAGATGATTTTGGACAGTCACAGATTTCCTCAAGTTCTTTGTTCCTGAGAAGAAAGACACAGTGAAGGGTTGGGGAACAAGGGAAGCAGAGAGGACGGCAGAGAAGAAAAAAGTTGCCACAGATGTTTTCATACACTACAGCCATAAGGGTTGTGGGTTTGAAAAAACGAAGACAAGGGGTGGGGTGAGTGATCATACTGGGGAAGAGGGAAAGGAAGCAGAAGGGAAGGGTCATCGGGCCGCCTCTAGTGACTACAGTACTACTACTGTAGGGTGCTGGACTCACTCTGAAGGACGCTTATGGTGGCCTGGGCTCGAATCCATGTTATGGAGGGGTTTTGCCTCAAGTCATTCCTCTTGGGGTCGTTGCTGGCCCTGCACTCGTAAGTCCCAGAGTCCTCCAAGGTGAGCCGGGTTATTCTCAGCACACTCACGCCGTTTGACCCGTAGGCGGTGTTTACGGTGACACGGCGCTTCCGAGCACCGTCCCACAGCTGTCTGAAAGACTCTGCCCGGTTGACTTCTGCGTACCACCACTGGATCTCTGGCGTGGGGCTCCCGACCACGTCACAGTACAGCTCAAAGGCGTCCCCCGTGAGCTTAGTTTCTGACATGGGCGACTTGACAAACCCAGCTAGAGGGAGGGGGAGCAGGAATGCAGTGACAGGCCAATCAGAAAAAAAAAAAGAATCAACAGGTGTTAATAGTAATTTAAAGAAAAGAAAAGAAAAAAGCAAATGAGTTGCAAAGAACAAAAAAGGATTCATTTTTAAACTATAAAGAGACAGTAATAGCAATTCATACAAGCTTTTAGAAGAAGAACCACCCTGGGAAGCTTATGAAGCAAAGGCAGGCTAATTTACAAGCTGGGGCAGCCCAGGTGCTGGCCAGGCAGAAGCAAGCCCACTGGAAAGCGTTTTAGCAATGGGCCCAGCTGGTGGGAATGAGAAAGCCTCAGGTCTTGGGGAAGAGCCACTTTCCTTAGAGCACAAACCATTCATTACCTTTTGAAACTCAGGCAAGTGATGAAAGATAACCGGAAGTGGCAATAGGTTTATATGCCAAGTCAGGATCTCTCTTTTGGATGGGTAAACACTGTTCGAGATGTAATGTCTCTTGAAAGCCTCAACAAGAAGTTCTCACTGACCTATTGTTGCCTTCTCTTGAGATTTAGAGAATGCAGCAAATTTCTCTCTCATGCAGGACCCTATCTTGAATTCAGATTAGACTTTCTCCACCTCCTACTCTTCCTTGGGCCTATGGCAAACAACCAACCCAGTTGTCTGTGATTAGGCAGCCTCTACCTGAATGCAGACCCTGAGTCTCAGGAAAACAGAACAATCTGTATTTCACACCACAGTGAGATATTTGAGGGGTCAGCTCAGGAGTGGGACAAACAGCAGCAACCCAACTCATTAACCAGCCAAAGGAGAGACTATGCCCCCATAATCCCATAAATACATGTAACTAGAAAAATCTTCTGAAAAGCAGTTTTAGAAATAACCGTGGTGTACTTGACAGGCTCTATATAGCTTAGTTGCCTGGCTACTAGAAGCCAGCTCAAAAAGAATGAGAAACATATATTGATGAATTAAACTAAACTTTAAGGTGAAGGGCATGATGCCTCAACCAACACAGCCAGAGACTGCCCAGTAACTAAAGTTGATGGCTACCCTCCACTTGCCCTTAATTTGCTTGAGGTTACACATCCACAAGACTAAATGGAAATGGCAGAAAGAGTAAAAAAAATCCAGGCTTATTAAAAGCTTGGAGTTGGGTCCACAGGTAACAAAATCACAGAGCAAGCATACTCTCACCCATTCACTCCAACTACAGTTCATTCAGCATTTCTACCAATTCGGCAGTGTCCTAAGGTACAGGGCAAGAAAGAGGGCATTCAGTGGCACTGACAACTTCCCTTGGGAGACCTGGAACATGAGCCAAGCCAGCCCCTCCTGCAGTGAGCAGGAGGAGGTCAGGGTCTGCCGACATCAGATTAAGAATATTCCAGAGGAGAATAAGAACTAAATGAAATAGTTTTCCTACAGTTGAAAAGCCAAGCATGTAACAGGGCTAGCTAAAACTCAAGGTTACTGAGTGGAAAAATTTCTGTCTATATTCATAGCAGTATCTGCCTTTGGAGATAAACCCCACCCCATGGGTCTAAGAACATGAAGGGAGATACTATATTTACTCAAGAGAGGTCAAGACCTCCAACTTCATACTAGTCTTTCAATTCCTAAATATTTTAGAATCTGGAGAGGACAGGTGTGACTAACAGACTCAGACAAAATGTTCTGTTTTTAATATGCCATTCTAAACTACCTCTTTAGACCCAACAAATCTTATTCCCTCTGAGGAAATAGCTACCAAAAGATCCAAGAAGCCAAACAGATATCATTTTCAGATGCAGAAAGTTTTAAAATTACAGAAAAGATCACGGCCAAATAAAGTGGTATCCAAGGAGTCACACCTCAGTCCACCTCACAAACCGCCACCTGCCCACCTGGCAAAGTCAATGCTAGCCAATATAAAGAGAGAGGTAAAGGAAGCTGGTTTTATTCATTTTTCTACTAGTTCAACCACCAAAGAAAATCAGATCTTAGTAAATCCCTGGAATACAGTAAATAATATTACTGCATTTTATTTTTATTTTTTTTGAGACAGAGTCTCAAGCTGTCCCCCTGGGTAGAATACCATGGCATCATAGCTCACAGTAACCTCAAACTCTTGGGCTCAAGTGATCCTCTTGCCTCAGATTGTTCTATTTTTAGTAGGGATGGGGTCTCGCTTTCACTCAGGCTGGTCTCAGACTGGTGAGCTCAAGCAATCCACCCACCTCAACCTCCCAGAGTGCTTGGATTATAGGTGTGAGCCACCACGCCTGGCCAGTATTACTCTGCTTTAATCATATTTCTTGACCGTAGTAGAAATCACGAATGTCCTTATTATCACATTCTCTGTGAACTTGGGGAGTTTACAGACTCTCAAATGCTATAATTATGCACTTGTTTATGCCCTGAAACTCTATTAGTAGATTTGTTTTGTACTTTTTTTCTATCTTCTGAATTGTACTTCCAAGCATGCTTAGACTTAAGCCTATTTCTCAACTTGTTGACCACACTAATGTAAAAATGATGCTTGCAAATATGTTCAGAACCACCAAGAATCCATCCAATTTCAGTGTAACCCCAAATCTCAGTATCATACAACACAAAAGTAGCTAAGAAACAGTCTAAAAAAACACAATTCCCACTACTCACAACTGAGCAAGTCATTCAACCTGATCGAATAACACCGAAGGCAAGAGCCCTCCTAAGGAGGAAGGAATGCTAGTCTGCATCAGTTCAATCTTCTACTTGCATTGAGGAAAACAGGACCAAGACAAAAATGTTCTTTGAATTAATAAATTACATACTATATATTTCAACAGATTTATGTAAAAACATTGAAATCCTTTAAAACACTGACAATGCATATCTTCTTGTGCTCCCTTTGAAAGCCATTACTATTAGTGGACATATTTTAACAAGTCAACATTTCCTAACATGTATTATATGTTAAGCAATGTGCTTAAGAACTTTATATTTATTATCTCATTTAATCTTCACAACTGCCTTATAAGATAGGTACCATTATAATCCCCTTTGAGATGTGGAAACTAAGGTCCAAAAAGTTAAGTATTTTCCCCACAGTTACAAGCTAATAATGAAAGTCTGGCTTGGAATCCAGATGTGTCCAAAGCCAAAGCATGGTCTCTTCTAATAGTTTCCACAATTGCAGTCAGTGTGTCTTATTAGGCTAGAGAAGTTTTTGTAGTTACTTAATGCTTTGTTACCACTTAGTTTAATAAATCATTTAATAATTCCTGGCCACAAAAATCCAGGAAGCCTCCACTGGAATGTGTAACACACTATGATCACTAATCCTTTACAACCTTACTAAGAATGGAGATAGAGGAGCACAGGACAGAAGAGTTCCTAAAGCAAAGCAACTCGGGGAGGTGAGGAGTGAACAAGGAGAAATGAAAAGATTGTTCTGAGGCAAGAATGTTACAACTGCCTCTAATTCTGATGATTCCAATGCCCACTTCTTGAAAAGGCTGGCTACACAGGAAGAGTTAAAAGCATCACAAACATTTCTCTGGTGTGGTAGCTAGAGTCAAATCAATAAAGGCCAGCATCTGAAATTTTTATAAAACCTGATATTTGCAAAGTGCTTCCACATACATCAGTATCTTACCTGTTCATAGGGTAGACACAGAGACAGGTCCATGACTTGCCCAAGATCACTTGGGCAGCTCACCCTAGTGGGGCTGAGACAAAGGTCTTCAGCACCCAGTCTGGGGCTCTTTCCAATAAACCATACTGCCTCTGCACAAACCAGCTAAGGGATTCCTTGATAGCTGAACACTCATCAGAAATCACAGAAACAGATCTATTTCCCCTCCAAACAGCATGGGAAAGAAAGAAAAAAACACCTCTTTAAAGAGTACTGTGAAATCACAATTAGCAAAGAAAAGTTATTAGCAACCATCTACCTCATTATCTATCCAAAATTAGCTCCAATTCAAGAAAAGAACCAGCTCTCAGCAGCAGCAGGAGGTAGGAGTTCAGAGCCTGACTCACTGCCCTGTCTTTCATTGCCAAGAGCTTTTAAACAAATATATGCCCTCAACATGAAAGCACACAACTGCCTAAAGCTTGAGGCCAGCAAAAGCATCTGTTTGATCTCCAGGTGAAGCTTCATCCAATATTTCGGAAAAATTTGGGAAGTGGTTTTTCTAAACCACCTCCTGCCCTATCCCTTCCCTGCCATCATCTCTACCCATGCGTTAAGTGATTGGGCCAATCTCAAAGAGTTTTGGTAAAGTATTAATATTAGCGCAACTATAATAAAGAGGGAAGCTGAATGGTAGAGACTGGCTTTGGGGGAGGGAGGGACTAGAAGCTGGTGTTGGAGGGGGTAGCAGGCAGAGCATTAAAAAATGGAGGCTGCAAAACCAGGAGAAGCATAATGTAAAATTGCATAACTGAGGGTGGGGGATGGGAGGCAAAGATGACAGCTGGGACTCGCAGCCGGAGAAAAGGAGGAGCTCTCTGGCAGGCAAAACTGGATGTGTAGATATGTAGCAGAGGGTGAGAAGAAAAAGGGAACACAGAAGAGCAAGTTGAGCCCAATCCCAAGAAAACTGCTTTTATATATAAGTGCCCTAAAGAAGCAAATAAAAGCTAACATAGCTGTAGGACAGACCAGTGATGTTTGCATTTACTTCTAGGGCAACCACAGTATTCTTAAGACTAACTTCTCTGGTCTCCCTCAGATGACTACTGCCAAGGTCAGGCCTCTAAATCTTACTTCCTTTTGTCACCTTTAAAAAAATAAACAACAGCAAAAAAAAAAAAAACAAAACAAAAAAACCCAACCCAGCTGTTCCCTACAAGCCCCCATTACTCCTAATTCCCTGTGGCTAGCTCAGGCTGTTCTCTCCCTCATGCCCCACAATAAAGAGGAAATGACAGCCAAGGGCTTAAGAGCATTTCTCTCTCCTGTCTCTCTCTCTCTCTCTCACACACACACACACGTTTAGATCATCTGCCTCAAAAAGAAGACTAAAAGACCCACAGACATCTAAACGTGGTTACAGACTGAGTATTTCAAATGTCTACATGATCCAACTGCTATAAGGCCATCATAAACTTGAGCCTCAGACTACTGCACAGCTTGCCTACCCTTACTGTCAACTAAGAAACAGATCATTTATCACTATTCCTTGACACCAAAGGCAGGTCAGAAGTCTACATGCACTCACTGTTTGGACTAAGGGTAAGAGAGCCCTGAGAATGGACGGGAAACAGGGTAACCTCATTCTTTGCAGCAGAAAGTGCTACAGGTTAGTCTGAAATCTAGGTAGAGATGGAAGCAATTATAAATCATTTTCCATGTTCAAGCCCGTTCCTTTCAGGCAGATATTACAAAAGGTTAGAAAGTAAGATCATCCCTATCAGTAACTTTGAAACCAGAGCCCACCCTTTATCCTAAAATTATGCCATCCAAAACTGACTACAAGAATCTGCTCAGCCTATATTAACCACCCTTCTGCTTTGGAGAAACTGGGAAAATAGTTCATCCCAAGAGAGATTATGGTTTTGGTTACCAAAAGCAGCAAACTCTAAAATCAGATTGCCTGATTCATGTCCCTAATCTGTGAAACAGGGCTAATAATAGCAGCTTCCACATGGGGTTATTGTGAGCATTACATGAGATAACATAGCTTAAAACAATGCCTGGCATATAGTAAGCACTCAATAATGATAGCTGTTATTATATGCCTCCATAAAAATGAATGCTAAATAGGTAACAGGTAGCAGCCTGCAGTGCTGCTCCAGAGAAGGCTGCAAAGCAAAACTTTACACCCCAAATCAGTTTCACTTATAATCTAACTTTTTCAAGGAACAACAAAAAATTAAACTTTACTTTTCAAATAACATGAGAACTAGGATAGAAATGTTAACTGCAGAAGGGAATGAAAAATAAGGAATTCTTCATTCCTTTCTCTCCTTAGAGCAAACTACAATGAGGAGAGTGATAATAGACACTGTACATGGACTCAAAGAATTACCAAACATTATGGAGTTATAAACCATTACATGTGAAATATTATAAATAATGTGGAAAGTCCACGAATAATGAGAAAAAAAGAGGCAGTCCAAATTCACCTTTTACAAAAACACAAAGTAAAGAATAAACCTACCAATTATAAATATGGCTATTTAACAATGATATCTGGGAAGAAAGGAGATATTGGGCAGGCCATAACTGCAAATTCACAAATGTGAGGTGAGGGTAGTTGTGGGATTTTAGATCGTGATAAATTAATTTCAGCCTAAGAAAGAGCATGAGCTTTTGGGTCACTACTTTTACAATTAAATTCTCTTAACTTTGATCAATTTCTGCAAACAGGAATCCCACTACCTACTTTTTAGGATACTTGTGAAAAATCATGTAACATACATGAAAGAGCTCTGTAAACTGTAAAGCTCCATGCACATGTCGAGTTACTTTACACAGACAGATAAGCATTTGATATGACCTGATCTCCTTCAACAAGGAATTTCATTCCATCCTATGGCCAATATCTATTGACAAGCTAATCAAGCTTGATCTACCTTGATCCATGGGTCTAAAACTAAATGACAAAAAAGCAAAAAGTTAAAAGTATGATAAAATGCCATGGGCCTCTCTCATCCCAGAAAAATACAAACACAATTTTGCATATAATTTCAGGTGTGTTCCAGACATCAAGTTAGATATCCTGAATCTAGACTACATTACTGTTAGATGAGTGAACAGTTAAGGGTCTCTCTATTAAGCTGAGAGCTCACCTTATAGGGAAATGAGCCATGGTTTAGAACATCTGGGTTGGATTCTTCAATATCTTCAACCTCAGTTTCCTTATCTGAAAAATGGGGACAATAATTCCTCTCTTCTTCATAAGGTCATGGTGAGATTTCACATGAACAATGTATATAAAATTACTTTGTAACTTAAAAAGCTTTCAATGTAATAATATAGTAACAGTTTTAAGCAAGCATTCTACTCTGTTACTTAAAGGATGTAACCAGTCTTAAGTGTTGTTAAGGTACCTCAAAAGCAGTGTGGAAAAAAATAGGAGACAGGACTCAGACTCACCCATGGAGGTGGGAAGATTGTCTACTGCACTGACTTTTTCTGAATTTTTCAATTAAAAAAAAAAGAGTACTAAAAGCCACTAATCTGGCCAGGTGTAGTGGCTCATGCCTGTAATCCTAGCATTTGGAAGGCCAAGGTGAACTCAGAAGTTTGAGAACAGCCTGAGCAAGAGCCAGACGAGCCCCAACTCTACAAAAAAATAGAAAAATTAGCTAAACATAGTAGTGTACACCTATAGTCCCAGTTACTTGGCAACTCCAGAAAGAACTGGAATTCTTCTTAAAGCAGAGAAGAATCAGCTCAGAATTGAGTCCCCCTTGCATTTCTTCCTGCATCCCTAACATGTCCCCAGGGCTCATGCCTGAGACTGAATATCTTTACATGGGCTCTAACAGACTGAAAACCTTGCTTGTCTGTTATTTATCAGAAAATACTAGTAACTTAGTCTAGGCTTCTATACCATTCACATGAACAGCTTCATTGCCAAAGACACTCCTTGAGTCTAACAACATTTCTTTCTCACCCCTGGGAAGAAAGAGGCAGTTAATTTACTCGTGAGCAATGAAAGTCAGATCTAAGAAAGGCTAAATATGAGGTCTGACAATTAAGTTCATGAACCTGCCACCATGCACTTAAATTAGCAGCATTGTACAAATGACTCGGTAAAGGCTCAAAACCTTGGTATGTCACTGTCTCACTCACAGTTGTGTTCATGTTGACCTGTGGCCACGTCTTGCTAAATGGCATTCGTTTTTGTGTGCCATCACGATGATGTTGGAGCTTGAATTACAGCAATGAACAAACATTAAATGTCTTGTTAAACTTGGCAAGAGTAGATATCGGAGCACATTAGTCCAAGTTTATGGGGATAATGCCATGAAGAAAACAGCAGTGTACAAACAGACTAAACATTTTTCTAAGGGGAGAGAAAAGAGTCACTGGTGAAGAGAGGTCATGGTGGCTAGTAACAAGCAGAACTGATGAAAACATTGCAAAAACCTGTCGAACTGTGGGTCAAAATCATCGGCTGACCATGAGAAACACAGCAGAATGACCAAGTAAATGTCAACAGAGAAACAGGAAAATCTTAACTGAAAATCTTGGCATGAAAAAGGTGTGACTCATGCCTCATGACAAGGCACCAGCTCACACAGTACTGTCTGGGAGGGAGTTTTTAGCCAGTAAACAAATTGGAATACCCTCTTCCCTATTCACCCTCTCTGTGACTTTTTTCTTTACCTGAAGATAAAGGAAATATTAAAAAGACATTTTGATGACATTCAGGACATGAAGAGTAATATGACGACAGTTCTGATAGCCATTCCAAAAAGAGTTATGAAATTGCTCTGAAAGGTAATCTAGGCACTGGTATCAGTGTACAGCTTCTCATGGGGAGCACTTCAAAGATGACCATAGAGATATTCAGCAATGAAGTATGTAGCACTTTTTCTAGGATGAGTTTGTGAACTTAATTGTCAGACCTTGTACAACAGATCAGGTATCGTTTTGATATAATAATGGCCAAGGCTTTAACAATTTATAATTTGTCTGTCCAAGAGCAAAAATGCAATAGCCACAATCTGCTGTCAAGCTAGTCTTGTTAGGAAACTTTAGGTCATTCACTTTCTGACTCCACAAATAGAACTCAAGATGCTGATATACAAGGAAAAAAAGGCTAGTTCTGCTAGACGTAAAAACCAATTTTATTTGTCTCATCCAAAAAAATAGATACACAACACAAACCAGCTGTATCTTTTTTTTTTTTATTAAATCATAGCTGTATACATTAATGCAATCATGGAGTGCAATGTGCTTGTTTTACATATAATTTGAAATGCTTTCATCAAAAACCAGCTGCATCTTAAAAAGGGTTCTTAATGAGAGGTTTGGTTCAAGTAGTGAAACCCTTACATATTTAAGCAAATGTCCATAAAGCTCCTATCCCAAAAGACTATCAAAAATAGCTTTAGCTAATCTAGAACTTGGAGCTTTGAGGACAAAAACAATTTTAAAAAAAGAAAAGAATTCCAGAGCATTTTAAGAGCCTAATCCAGATGACGCTCCAGTTAGGATTTATTAAAGGCAAAATCTAAACAATATTGTTACAAAGGGTAAATGTTCCCTCCAATTTGATAAAGATTCTTTGCTTTATCAAAATTTAATCAGGCTTCAGAACTTTCTCCTAAGCCAAACTTCCTTGTAAAATTCAGTTTTAGCAAAGAACACTGCTAAGTCACTTTAGCAAGAACTCCTCATCTTTGAAATCACCCTCAGTATCTGATCAGGTTCCTTATCTTCCATCATAGCCCAGGTAAAGTCTGATCATCCCAGCCTGTCCTCAGATAGAATCTGTTAGGTTGGTTTAGCCTGAATCTTCTTTACTCTTAAAGTTTTCTCTTAGTAATTTTCCATCCACTGACCCTGCTCCTTGGCTATAAATTCCCACATGTCCACGCTGTATTCAGAGTTGAATCCAATCTCTCTGCAAAATCATACTGCAGTGGTTCCTCTACTGACCACAATGATCTGAATAAAAATCTTTTTACCAAGTCTTTAACAAGTCTTTTTTCTTTAAAAGGTCAATAAACCATTCTCAAACGCCATGGGTTATCACTAATCAAAAGCCAATCTCAATAAACACTTTTGTCTGTGAAATGCATTTGTCTAATAGATTCAGTATAATTTCTGACAACAAACTTAAAGAGTACTTTGTCTCTCACAACACACCAATAATCAGGACTTAAATGTTGAAAATAACATAATTTATCTTGTTCTTCCATCATTATATATCCCTTGAGTATGACAAAGAACATAACCTGTCCAAGCTGAGAGTATAATCTAGAAGACATTTTAACTAAAAGAGGTAGGAAAGCCCTCTCCCTTCACCTTTTTTTAAATAGCCATTCCCATAAATGAGAGTCAAATTCTTTGCAGAGGGAAATTCAATTTTTGAATCATATCCCAGGTGTTAAGTAATATTATTTCTAGTCTTACTAGCTGATGAATTATTTCCAAAGCATAAATAGCTTATAGTAGAAACCACAATGGGAACTTCTTTATTATACATAAAAGACAAAACTTTCCTTAGATAACAAAATCCTAGAGCAGTAATTCTTAAACTTTAGAACCATTTGAAGGCTTGTTAAAACACAGACTGCTGGGCCCCATCCCAAGCTTCTGACTCAGCAAAGCTAAAGTGAGGTCTGAGATCTGCATTCGTTAACTAGCGCTCAGGAACCACAGTACTGCACTCTGGTAACTAACGCCTTAGAAAGTCTGAAGCTATTAAAAATTTCAGCTTATTCAAATGGGAGAAAAATAAGGGCATAGTAGGGCAGCACCTGTGCCTCAAAGGAGTAGGGCCCATGTGCCGGAGGTGGCAAGTTCAAACCCAGCCCTTACCAAAAACTGCAAAAAAAAACAAAAAAAGGGCATAGATGTTTTTGAAACAAGACTCTCCCAGTAACTTAGTCCATGATCCGTGGCCAAAGGAGTACCAAAAATGGTTGCTAAAAAACCATGTCACTCATTATGACTTCAAAATAATGACCTTTATCTTAGATTTGTTCTGCATACCAATCTATAAATTGAGAGCACATTTTCAATTCAACATGCTGCTTATTAAGGGCCTATTTACCAAGGACTTTACACAGGGATAATTAAAATAAACTTTAGTTTCTAAATAGATCTAAACCTTGCAAGGCATGAAACAGAATAATCAAAACAATACAACAGACAACCACCACTTCTATAATAGATATACACAACAGGCACATATGAGAAAAAATAATTTTGTTGGAGGCATGCGTTAACGTACACCTAGAAAGCTCATGCATTAAAATCTGAGTCTAGCCTTGTCAACTGGGGGCAGGAGAGGAAATAGTATGGATACAGTGTTGAAAAGTAGCAGAAACAAATAGTTTTAAATAAAAGTTAAAAAATTCAACATTTTTTGAGTACTACTATATACCAATCACCTGTTATGTGCTCATGCTATTCAGAAAAACAGGACAGACTACATCCTCAAGACCTCCCAATTTAGGGAGAATGACAGGTCCCCGTAAGGCTATGAAGAGCATATAGGTAGGGACCATGGGCTTCTTTCCATAAAACCAGCTGGGTGGCAATGCAAAGGATGTTAGAAATAATAAAGTCAAGAAGGGGTCAGGAAGCTTCTTTAATAATCCAAATGAAAGGTTAGTTTTAACTACTCCAGAGTGGCTCTGGGAATGGTGAGGAGGTGGATGGAGGTGAGAAATGTTTGAAAATACAGAATCAAGTGAACTTGTTAGCCTGCAGTGGACAGTGATATGGCAAATGGAATAAGGGAAGGCAGGCTGAGAGTTGTCCTTGGAGAAGTACAGGATAAGTTATGCCATTGAGATGCCCCAATGTAGTTAAAAATAAGAATCTGATCTTCAGGACAGAGGTGGAGGCTGGAAATTTGCACTTGGGAATCATCAGCTTAGGGGGAAGTTGAAGCCTTGGGAGGAGATGAGATCACACAGGATGAAAAGGGGACTGAGAATGGAACTTTCTACATAATTATACTTCTTTCCAGATGATTCACCACTGAATGCCATGTACTTTTACTAGGATAAAATACACCAAATTAGGAATTGATTCCCTTCTTATATCTGTACATCTGCTTTAATAAATACTTTATTAACTCTGCTTCAGAAGATTAAAAAAAGAAAGTCTTCTCATATCTTCCACATCAATCACTCAGATATAAGGCAGACAGTATCCATACCAGAAGGCCCCAAAGCAGCATTAGACTTCAGCTGAGTAGAACTCATGCTATTAACTTAACAACAACAACAACAAAAGTCCTTAACTTTTGAGAGAAATAGTGCCCATTTGGTTCCAAAGTGGAAATGCTTTTTTTAAAAAATGGTTTAAATTGACACATAATAACTGTATACATCTATGGAATACATAGTAATGTTTTGATACAAACAATACATAGTGATCTAAGGTAATAAGCATATCTATCACCTCAAACATTCCGTTCAAGTTGGAAACATTCAATATCCTCTCTTCCAACTATATTAAAATATATAACATATTACTGTTGCTGGGCATGGTGGCTCACACCTGTAATCCTAGCACTCTGGGAGGCCAAAGTGGGTGGCTTGCCTGAGTTCAAAGTTCCAGACCAGCTTGGGCCAGAGCAAGATATCTCTAAAAATAACCAAGCGTTGTGGCAGGCCCCTGTAGTCCCAGCTAATTGGGAGGCTGAG
This sequence comes from Galagoides demidoff, assembly GCA_963574575.1. Classification (NCBI taxonomy): domain Eukaryota; kingdom Metazoa; phylum Chordata; class Mammalia; order Primates; family Galagidae; genus Galagoides; species Galagoides demidoff. The sequence goes on along the minus strand of CAUYQV010172034.1, from coordinate 792 downwards.
GCAAAAGAATCACTTGAACCCAAGAGTCTGAGGTTGCTGTGAGTTGTGATGCCACTGCACTCTACTTAGGGTGACAAAGTAGGACTCAAACCATAAATAAAATAAAACACTACTGTTAACTATAGTAATCTCACAGTGCTCTAAAACACTAGAACCCACTCCTCTTATCTAGCTGTAATTTTGTTTGCTTTAACAAATCTCTCTCTATGCCCTCCATTACCCTTCTCAGCCTCTAGTAACCTCTGTTCTACTTTTTATTTCTATGAGATCAACTTTTTTTAGCTTCTGCCTATGAGTGAGAACATGCAGTGTTTAACTTTGTCTTCCTGCCTTATTTCACTTAACATGGAAATGCTTCTTTTGGGGAAAAAAGATAATATATTGTCCCAACCAAAATTTTCTCAACTTTTATAAAGGAAATATTATAAGCCTATAATAAAGCACAAAGGTAAACCAACTCCCACCCTCTACCCTGCAGTAGAGTACTGAAAAGAAATAAAGTGAGTATACCACAGACCAAGTGATTCTAGAGGAAGTATTAACAGAAATAGTAGCTCCTATTTTAGACCATGATAAAAGTACTATAATATTTGCCCTCTTTTTCTTACATTCTGGTCCTCTTTGATAATTTTATTAAAATTAACCAGATAAGGCTCGGCGCCTGTGGCTCAATCGGCTAAGGCGCCAGCCACGTACACCTAAGGTGGAGGGTTCGAATCCCCAGCCCGGGCCCGCCAAACAACAATGATGGCTGCAACCAAAAAATGGCCAGGCGTTGTGGCGGGCGCCTGT
>CAUYQV010172029.1:0-22517 GCA_963574575.1 Galagoides demidoff | reverse complement strand
CGATAATCACTTCTCAGCAATTATTTATTACAGTTTAACATTATAAAATTAACAAAAATAATATAAAACTCATATTCTGGCGAAATAGCCATATGGCGGCCGAAAACCGTATATTCCCTTCTTGTTCTCCAGCCCGTTCGTTCATTCTTTCCAAAAATCGGGACTTTTTTAAAACGCCGCGGGACGCGGGACAAATTGTTGAAAAGCCGGACTGTCCCACCAAAATCAGGACGTCTGGTCACCCTACCAAATGACTGACTTTCTCATGTCCCATGACACTTTCACAGAGGTGAAAACTCTTTCTAAGCCTAAAACTTCATTCCACTTGATATACTATCTCCAAGTATCTTTTTGTATGTTTTTGATAATATCTTTCTTAGGAATGTAACTATTGTATAAAATCAAGGGAAGATAGCACCGTGCTTTGTCTGCAGCTTTATCAAGAGCTATTCACCACTTTGGAAGATCATGCCATGAGTGGCAATGGCCTTGTGCTGAGGTGAGTCATCTCCTGAACCTGCCGGAGTCTGCAGCTTGTGTAGCCTTGGCATTTCTACGTGCAGCTATGAGAGTCTCACTACTTCATTGTGTTCTATGGAGCATGCTTATTAAAAGATATAATCATCTATTATAAATTACTTTTTCTTTTTTGAGACAGAGTCTTACTATGATGTCCTGGGTAGAGTGTTGTGGTGTCATAGCTCACAGCAACCTCAAACTCTTGGGCTTAAGAGATTCTCTTGCCTCAGCCTCCCAAGTAGTTGGGACTACAGGCACCTGCCACAATGCTTGGCTATTTTTTGTTGCAGTTGTCATTACTGTTTAGCAGGCCCTGGCCAGGTTTGAACCTGCCAGCCTCCATGTACGTGGCTGGCGCCGTAACTACTGAGCACAGGCACTGAGCCTTATTTGCTTTTTTATAGTTGAGCTTTGAGTGTTCTCTCTACAATCCACATAGCAGTCCTGTTTCAGATATTTGGCTTGAAAATATTTCTCTCACTCTGTAGCTTGTCCTTTCATCTCCTTATCAGAATATTTCACAGACGTTTTTAACTTTGATGAAGTTTAACTTACCTATTTTCTTCTTTTATGAATCATGCTTTTGGTGTCAAGTCTGAGAATGCCTGGCCTCATCCTAGACAGAAGGTCTTTGCTGCTTGTTAAATAAAAGTTTCATAGTTTTCTGTTCTACACTTGAGGCCATGATCAATTTTGAGTTTATTTTTTGTAAAGTGTGAGCCATAGGTACAGGTTCATTTTTGGTGTTTTAGAGACAGAGTCTCACTTTGTTACACTCAGTAGAGTGTTGTGGCATCACAGCTCAAAGCAACCTCTAGCTCTTCGGCTTAGGTGATTCTCTTGTCTCAGCCTCCTAAGTAGCTGGGATTACAGGCGCCCACCATAATGCCTGGCTATTTTTTTTGTTGCAGTTTGGCTGGGGCTGGCTTCGAACCTACCACCCTTGTATATAGGGCTAGCGCCCTACTCAGTGAGCCACAGGAGCCACCTCAGGTTCCTTTTCTTTCTTCTTCTTTTTTTTTTTTTTTTGAGACAGAGTCTCAAACTGTCACCCTGGGTAGAGTGCTGTGACATCACAGCTCACAGCAACCTCAAACTCTTGCGTTTACGCGATTCTTTTGCCTCAGCCTCCCCAGTAGCTGAGACTACAGGCGCCTGCCACAACACCTGGCTATTTTCTTGTTGCAGTTATCATTGTTGTTTAGCTGGCCCAGGCTGGACTTGAACTTGCCAGCCTTGATGCATGTGGCTGGCTCTGTAACCACTGTGCTACGGGCGTTGCACCTATAAATTACTTTTGATTTCTCCCTTACATGACATCTAGAGCATCATCTGGTTTCTTTTCCAAGATGTGTATTTGTAGATAAGTTATGTTATCTATGAGTTTTGTTTCTGGATTGAAGGAGGGCCATTCTAAGAATTGGGTCCGAGAAGGGGAGCTGGCCTGATAGTGCTGAGAGATGTTCAGAGATGCTCAGGGTGGTCCCGTTCCCTTCCTGGGGACTGGTTTGGACATGGACATGTGATATGTTTTGGATGTTTGTCCCCTCTAAATCTCATGTTGAAATTTGATCCCCAGCGTTGGAGGTGGGGCCTGATGGGAGGTGTTTGGATCATGGGGCAGGTCCCTCATAAATGGCTTGGTGCTCTCCCGTGGTTACAAGTGAGTTCCCACTTCAGTCATTCATGCAAGAGCTGGTTGTTTAAAAGGGCTTGGGTCCCCCCTCCTCGCTCTGTTGTTCCTTCTCTCACCACGTGACACACTTGCTCCCCCTTCCCCTTCTGCCTTGATAGAAAGCTTCCTGGAGGCCTCACCAGGAGATGCTGGCATCATGCTTATACAGCCTGCAGAACCATGAGCCAAATAAACATCTTTTCTTTATAAACTACCCAATCTTGGGCACCCCCAGATAGCAATGCAAAACAAATAATGAATAGTCCATGTGACATCACTCTGGCCACTGAGATAGGTGAGCTGAGTCTGCAGGAGAACATTGGGAGAAAAAGTTTCTTTACTCCTAAAAATAAGGGTGAGATGATTTCTTTACAACCTCTGGACATTGTCCTGTATTGTTCATATGCTTAATTCTTTACCTGTGAGGTTAGGCAGTCCAAGGATAAAGTCCTGGAGCTGAGATGGCTTAGCAGAGGGTGGAAGGAACCCAGTCATGGGTCATATTGTTGAGCCACTAAATAACCAACCCTTCATTTGTGTTTTATCTACATGCAAATCAGGAGATCTGAGTAATTCAGAGCGGTGGGACTATGGCTGAATGTCATTGGCATTTTATTTTTTTAATCATTAAAATTTGCTTCTTCAGACAAAACAAAACAAACAAAACCAAAATCCCTTCCAAAGGAAAAAAGTAATAACACACAGGACAGAAAATTAAAACACTACAAAATACGTTATTAATATAATGAGAAATCAGACTCCTTCTACTAGTTGCCAATATTTGTTGCCAATCCCAGAGGCAACAAATGTTACTGGTTTCTTGTGCACTCTTCTAGAAATACTCTGTGCATTCTACAAGCATATGCGTACATACCTGTACACATACGTGCGAACACAAATGCTTCATTTCTAAATGTGCCATCATATATCATGAGTTCTTCCTTTTCTTTTATTCTAGTCAAGTGATCATAGAGTTGGGAAGATAAATATCTTTGCTATTGTCCTACATGGAGACTGGAGACATCATCTTGTCTAGACCCATGAGCTACATGCAGGTTGGACTTCAGGGCACAGCAGTAATATGGGGGTGTCGGTGTCACTGAAGGCAGGATCCTAGGGAAATGATGGGGGAGACAGAGAATTCAGAGGGAGTTTTGGTGATGAAAAGTGTTGGGCTTTTTTCTTTTCTTTTCTTTTTTTTTGTGACAGAGTTTCAAGCTGTCGCCCTGGGTAGAGAACTGTGGCGTCACAGCTCACAGTAACTGCAGACAAGTTCGAGTGATCCTCTTGTATCAGCCTCCCAAGTAGCTGGGAATATGGGTGCCTGCCACAATGCCCAGCTATTGTTTTTCTTGTTGTAGTTGTCATTGTTGTTTTAGCTGGCCCAGGGTGGGTTCGAACCTGCCAGCCTAGGTGTACGTGGCCAGTGCCTATCCACCGAGCTACAGACACTGCCAGGCTTTTTTCTTAAACAAAAATTGTGGTGAAAATTTTACATAACAGTACATTTTTTATTTTAACTCCCTATGTGCACAGTTCAGTGATGTTAAGTATATTCACATAGTTGAGTGGCAGATGTCTAGAACTTTTCCACCTTGCAAAACTAAGGTTCTATAAAACTAATAACCCGAACCTAATCGATCACTTTGGAGCATGCTAGTAAATGAATTTGTTACTTTGAAACTGGTGAATAAAGGGAAAGAATAACATTTGCTTCCTTTCCTATCTAAATCATACCTCTGGGGGACCAAATAGTGGACAAGGGGCAGCATCTCTATGGGGGAGGTGAAGAAGGAATGGCGGAAAGGGATAGCACCGGTTTGCAAACTCTAGTGAATGAGAGCGCCAGGCACTGAGTGCCAACCACGGTCACCACAAAAAGAGAAACGACTAATAATGCCCCTTTCCATGGGAAAATACCACATTCCTTCAAAATAATCTTACCAGAAATTCTTACTTGAATCTGATTAAAATCCAACTACTAATTTGTAGGAACACAGAAAGGGAGAGGAAGTGAGTAACCTACACCATCATGTTGCAATCAACAAAATCCAGGCTGTGGGGAATTTAAGAGGAAAATTAATCCTGATTCTTCAGCAATTAGATTTCAGGCCAAGACAGAGAGAAAGAGAGATCGGGGTGGTGTGGGGTGCGGGGAGAGAGAGAGTTGAAGGAAACTATAAATAAATGGTATAGCAGTTGTAAGACAATTAGAAATTTGAATGGGGACAAAATAGTTTATATTAAGCAAATATTATATTCTTTTCATTTATTTTAAATTTCAGGTTAATGTGAGGGTACAACCAGGTCATAATATTTGAATTTATCAAGTAGAGTCCCTCATGCAGCTGTGTCCTTACACCCCTAAGGTGTGCCATACCCCCTTACATTGTGCCCAGTAAGTGGGCCCAAACCTCCCCTTCCCGCATTCTTCCTCACTCGAACTTGAATTGAAGTGAGTTTTTCTCCTATATGGACATGAATTAGATCATTTACTGGTTTCAAATTAGTGTGGAGTACACTGGATATTTGGTTTTCCATTCTTGGGATACTTTACTGAGAAGAATGTATTTCAGCTCCACCCAGGCTAATGGAAAAGATGTGAAGTTACCATCTTTTTATGGCTTCATAGTATTCCATGGTACATGTATATGCCACAGTTTGTTAATACATTCTTGAGTTGACAGACATTTATGTTGTTTCCATATCTTGACAATTGTAAATTAAGCTTTGATAAACAATCTAGTGAAAATATCTTTTTTAAATAGCCGGGTGTTGTGGCGGGCGCCTGTGGTCCCAGCTACTTGGGAGGCGGAGGCAGGAGACTCGCTTGAGCCCAGGAGTTGGAGGTTGCTGTGAGCTGTGATGCAACAGCACTCTACCCAGGGGGACAGCTTGAGGCTCTGTCTCAAAAAAAGAAAAAAGATATTTTCTTTTTTTTTTTTTGAGACAAGAGTCTCACTGTATTGCCCTCAGTAGAGTGCTATGATGTCACAGCTCACAGCAACCTCAAACTCTTGGGCTTAAGCAGTTCTCTTGTTTCAGCCTCCCAAGTAGCTGGGACTACAGTGCCTGCCATAATACCCAGCTATTTTTTGTTGCAGTTGTCATTGCTGTTTAGGAGGCCTGGGCTGGGTTTGAACCCGCCTGCCTCCGTGTATGTGGCCAGTGCCGTAACCACTGTGCTGCAGGTGCCTCTCCCATGAACAAATTTCTGAACAGAAAGGTGTTTCCTCATCTGTGAAATAGGTATAGTCCCATCTCATACTGTTATTAGTGAAAATTAAATAAGTAAATACTTATAAAGCATATAGATAGGCCAGAAACATAGTAAACAATGCTTGTTAGTTGTATTATTATTTTGCCACTCCCTTTCCCTGGCAGCCTTCAGTGGAGGCTCATTTAAATGCCTCACTCGTACTGCAGACATAGTGGGAAAGCCTAGCAGGCACACTGGGGCATCACGGAGAGGAAAACAGCACCTCTGCCCTCCCTAGTCTGGTGAGGTCAGTGGCAGGAATCACTTGGGATTGGGGAGGGAAAATGCAATTCTAGTTTTTGGGCACCAGATCCAGGTGCCCTACCCTTGGCAGGAGCCTCCTCTCCATCTGTCAGCAGAGCCAGTTCCTCTCTCTTTTCCCACAGTCACCTTTGCACTCTCTTATATTTGCATCATCTCATGGCATTTCTTATCTGTTAGTGTCTTCAGCTGACCTGGAGCTTTTTCAGGGGAGGCTAAATGTTCTCTGGGGTCTGTGTCTACTGCCCTGTGTAAAGAGCATTGCCACAGCTACACTGAATCCTTAGGGGAGCAGAGGAGATGAATCTAGGGACTGAATGTTGTAGTGTTACTGGAATTCCTTTTTTCGGTAGGTCCTTGGGCTTGGGGATTTGAAGAATGAACCCATGGACCACAGATCAGTGGTAACATAAGATTTTATTAGACAGAAAGGAATACAGAAGGAGTAAAAAGCACCAGAGCTTCTGCCAAAGGAGGGAAAAAACCCAAGTGGGACGTCTTCATGGGTCCTTTGTCTAGGGGTATATGTTATATTTTGGCCAGGACTTGGCAGGTAGAAAAAATATCTTTTCAAAGTTAATGAGTGTATTAACAAAGGAATGAATGCAGTCCCTCCACTGGGGCAAGGTTATTAGGAATTTGCAGTTCTTATTTAGGGAAGGAATTGGGGTGTGTTCTCCCCAGTCAAGGTGGAACCGGACCGCTCAACACCTTTCTGGATGCTTTGTTTATTGCCTTGCTAGGGCCCAGAGTATGTGGGCTGGAAAGGGCAGAGATGGGGGTCTGATTTCTGAGCTCACCTGGGCCTAGAGAATGGGGAGGACCCTGTCTGTCCCTGTGTAGGGGAACCCTGTGTCAGCAGAAACAGTGCAGGAAGAAACAAAGGAGCCTTCCCCTAGATGGAGCAACACAACCCACCAGCAGTTTTGTGTGGCTGGAGGGCAGTGGTAGTGCAGCATGGGTGTGCAGGAGAGAGACGAGAGCTGGTGCTGGCATTGGTAGCTAACACTGGGCTGTGAGCAGAAGGCTTAGCAAACCCCAGAGACATTAGCCTTGGTGCAGGTACAGGCTCAGATCAGGATACTGAAAGGTTATGGAGCCAAAGATGAAAAATTATTCTGAGGTGTGAGACGAAAGGAGAATGGAGGCCCAATTTCTGCAATTAAAATGGCTTATTACAACTGGGTACAGGTGGGGTGATATCTACAACTGGAAAAGAAATCCACACATGGGTAATGGTGGTTGGGAAGTTTTAAAGGGCTAGGGAGACAAGGATTGGTCCATCCACCACGTCCTGGGAGGGACATACACTCAATTCTTCCTGGGTAGAGGGGTGGGAAAGGGTTAGGATAGCCAGGATTGGCCTTCTTACTATTTCCTGGGAGGGATATGCTCTCAGGAAAGGAATCTTTCCTGGGCGGTTGTAATCTGATCCTATCAGATACAAATATCTTTCTTCAGCATTTTGGGGAAAGGCAAGCTCAACTGGGTGCAGCTGTCCACATAATGGGGCTGTGCTCTAGGAGGGGGACCTTGACCTCTGCTGCCCCCACCCCTTGTGGGGTGATTTGCAGCATCTGATACTCAGGAGGCTGGTTGAAGCCATGCATAATTGCTCTGGCCAGAGTGCAGGTGTAGGCAGTGAAAGTTTAAGAATTTGAGCCTGTAAATAACAAATTGACAATAGACAGACTAACAGGAGAAAAAACATGCAAGTTTATTAATGTACATGAGAGTTACATGAAGTATGAAACTCAAAGAAGGGTCAGGTGGTTGAAACTTAAATATCTTCTTCATAAGGGAGAAGGAAGTGGGCTGTGGCACTTTCAGAGGAAGAATAAATGAATCTTAGGAGAGAAGAATGGGTCTGAAGAACTGACGTTAGTCTGGGACACAGCTTCTCTGGGACTTAAGTGCAGTGCTAAGTCTGGTCTTCCTTCCCCTGAGCTGATCTTCTCTGCTTGGTGAGGTAAGAAAGAGGGGACCCAGCACATTGGTACTCCTTCTGGAGTACCCATTAGTCAGTTAAGACAGCTTCAGAGAATGCCCCTCCCAGAGATGGGGGCAGGAGGTCAGTGAGAGATGGCTTCCAAGGTTGCCTCTTCTGTTCAAAGTACTTAGCATGTCAAAGAACATACATGAAGCAAGAAAATTTTTCATTTTCTTGGACTCAGTATTATCCCAGCTGACTCCCTGTCTTCAGGGCATGAGCAGCTCCCCCTGCCCCTCCTCTTGAGGTCCAGGCACAGTTTGCATTTTTTTTTTTGAGACAGAGCCTCAAGCTGTCACCCTGGGTAGAGTGCTGTGGCGTCACAGCTCACAGCAACCTCCAACTCCTGGGCTCAAGCGAGTCTCCTGCCTCCGCCTCCCAAGTAGCTGGGACCACAGGTGCCCGCCACAACGCCTGGCTATTTTTTGGTTGCAGCCATCATTGTTGTTTGGCGGGCCCAGGCTGGGGATTCGAACCCGCCACCTTAGGTGTACGTGGCTGGCGCCTTAGCCGATTGAGCCACAGGCGCCGAGCCTCATACAGGCTACTCTTTGAAAATACCCTGGGTGTAGATTAGAGGATGCTAAAGAAGCAATCATCGTCAGGGCTATTCAGAGTCAATTTTGTGGGATAGTAGAGGATTTCGATGATCTCTGCTAACGCCATCACCAATTAACACAGAAAGTTGGGAACTGATTCTATACAAATTTGTAGAGCCACCTTGTCTATTTCTAAGAAATATTTCCCTTTAATGCTCTTCTATTCATAAAAATTTCTGGAATTTCAAGACACACTCTGTTTCTAGGAACTAAATAATCTTTTTTGCCACAGTTTTTGGCATATAAAACCTGGGTACCTGTTTAAACTGAGAAATGCCTTGTCGGTTCCATCACAGGATAAAGGTGGTGGGTGGTGGGGGAGCGTGTGCAGCTCAGCATAGCAATGATGACTATTGGCTATGACACTAACGCAGTCCAGATATTGTCCTGGACACTGATTTCTACCTTAGACAAGTTAAATGACCTATGTGCCTAAGTTTCTTCATCTATGAAGTGGAATAATAGAGCCTATTAAAGGGGTTTTTATTAAGTTGATAATGGGTATTTTAAGCATTTCAAATGGTCTTCTGTACCAGAAAGTGCTTAATAAATATTAGATTTTTGTTCATTCTTAAAGGCATGACACTGAGGTGATGCTAACATCACCAGGTCTTGATTGAAGTCACTTTTTGAACAAAATATCTTGAAGTTTTGATAATCAGTGTTATAAGATTTTCTAAGTTCCATGCATTTAACTTTATATATAGTGGGTATCATCTCCCTCCAATTTAGCAGGTTGGAAACAGTTACCATTTTCAGTATCTGGACATAATACCTGTCACTCAAGCCTGAAAGTTATTCCCCCACTTGTGACTTTGAAATTACCTTCTTTCTATTCCTCATGTTGGAACTACTTGGCACCCAACACAAGCAATTTTGCTCACTTCCCTCCCTCCTGCCCCTATGGGCACCCATTCCTCATAGCCTCCCTGGTAGCTATCACATAGAAAATCCTTTTTGGAGCTTCTGCAGACAGCCTGAGTCCAGCCTGAACCTGCTCTTGCCTGCTCACTTCTGTGGCTCTCTCATTTCCGAGCAAGTTTTTATTTTCCACCTGCAGTTGGGGCCCTTGGGTCTTTGAATTCTCCTCCACTTTCAGAGTTTGTCCCCGTCTTGTCTGTGAATTTCAGATTTCCTTTCTCTTCACTCAAAGCTTTGGGACAGGTGGCACCGTGGCTCCTTGGATAGGGTGCCAGCCCCATACAGCGAGGGTGGCAGGATCAAACCCGGTCCCAGCCAGTCTGCAACAAAAAAATAGCCAGGCATTGTCGTGGGTGCCTGTAGTCCCAGCTTCTTAGGAGGCTGAGGCAAGAGAATTGCCTAAGCCCAGGAGTTGGAGGTTGTTGTGAGCTGTGACACCACAGCACTCTACTGGGGGCAATAAAGTGAGATTCTGTCTCTAAAACAAAAAACAAACAAACAAACAAACAAATAAAAAGCTTCCAACTCTTTAAGATTCAGCCGTGTTCTTAGCTGTGCTCTCCAACCTTGTCCAGATCAGGATATGTAACATTTTCCATTAGACTAGCCCCTTGTATGCTTCATTCTTCAGAGACCTGACTAGAATGGAAGATAGGGGTCCTCAAACTTTTTAAACAGAGGGCCAGTTCACTGTCCCTCAGACCGTTGGAGGGCCAGACTGCAGGCCCTGGGATGAGTCAGCTGCTAAGCAGGACAGGCAGCGGTGGCAAAAACACCCGGCGAACCGGATAAATGTCCTAGGTGAGCTGATGTGGCCCGTGGGCCGTAGTTTGAGGACGCCTGGTTAGGAGGTCTGGGATGGGGCCTGAAATTTTGTATTTCTAAAAAACTCCCAAGTGTTGCCAATGCTGCTGTGAGCAGGAAGGCTACAGATCTCAGAACTCTTCTCTCTACCCCTTATTAGATAATCCTGCTTCTTTATTGCTAATGGTCCCCATGGCTTATAGGGACAACCCACACCTGTGCAGAGCATTCCAGGCACTCTGCTTCGTCCTTCACAAATCTCTACTGCCCCTTGCCAGCCTTCCTCACCCTCGGCATGCAGGTTCCTAGTCGGCACCTGTGATTAGCCCTTTTGTTCTTTTACATTCATAGATAGTAGGTGTTTGTTCAACCCTCTACCCTGTAAACTCATTCAGAGTCCACTGCCGACCCAGCCTAAGCACTGAGCCTAAAGCTGGAGTCAAAGCCAGCACCCACAAAAAGTCTGTTCCCATGAATTGCGTTAGACCCTGAGTAACCAGGGTGTGGCTGTACGGTTTGACCGAGTGATAGAGCCCAGACAAACGACTGTGATAGATGGTGTTGTTATAAACCACTTAAAAAAATGTTTTGGGGGGAGGTTAGTTGTAGATAAGAGAGCTATGCATAGTAGATTCAGAACGGAGTGAGACAGGAACTAAGCCTCAACATGGAGAGACATATATCACTAATGTCTGGGTATTTGTATTTTAGGGTTGATAAGACATTGTTGATTTTATCTTTATGGGTCTATATGATGTTTACATAAGTTTTTGAATTCTTTTCTTTCTTTACTTTGATAAGTTCTTAGAACTCAATGTGCAATAATCCAACCTTAAGGGTGTGTAAGGATCTATTTTGTCTCATTCTGATCTAATTTAATTGATTATTTAAATATGCTGTTAAAAATTTAAAGTTACAATTTTATTTGCATACTAATGAAAGTGGCCTACTATTACAAATGGGTTTAGTTATTATTATAATAATTCTGAATCACTAAGTAATTGGTTCAGACACATTCTCTACAGTGAATTCATAATGCCATCAGCCAGTCTACAGGAGATCAAGACTCAAACAAGTTTTCCATTCCCAGCACTCTTGGGATATATTCCTGGGACACTGGGAGTACTCCTACAACTCAGGACTTGTATCGGGGCTGTTGTGATGGAATAGACAGACAGTAGCTCTGAAGATTTTATTTTACTATCTGGTGCAGACATTAAATAGTGTGTGATCTTAAACCACCTACTTTATCTCCCTGAACTTCAGTTTCTTCAATTACAATAGGATAGAGCCAGAAGAAATTCATTCAATTAGAAGTATGTATGACAATCTACCACGTGATAGGTTATGAGGTGTCTGTGTGGATGTGTGTGTGTTTGTGTGTGCCCATGCATAAGCACAAGAGTGCGTGGTGTAACCTCGCTCTTCCAGGAACTTATACATATATGTGTCCAGGCAGACAAGAGATAGAATGTAATGGGAACTTGGGAACAAAGGATAGAGGATTTTCCTAGATACAAGAGCCCCATGTTCATATTGTATCGAATTTCTGAAATCCCGTAAACTCAGAAGCATCTTTCCCCTGTACTTTGGAGGCAGAGACTACAACTATCACTGTGACTCTTCTCTCCCTCTCTTCTTCCTCTTTTTTTCTGCCTATTCCTGCTTATCCTTTAACACTCACCTCAACAGTTGCTTCGCATGAGTAAGCCTATCTGGGGCAGGAGGTCCCACTGAACATCCATGGCCTTACCCAGGAATTTTATCTCAGCATCGTATCATTCTGTCTGTTTACTTGCCTGCCATCCTGCTAGGTATGAACTCCTCTGAACAGGTCAATTAAAAAAAATCAGTTATATTCGTAACTGCTGCATAATAGGTACAATAGATATGAATTAATTAGTTCATAAATTAACTAATTAGGGTTGAAAATTAATTAGGTATTTGTGTTTTACAATGCCAGTACTTTAAGTCTCTTACTATAGATCTCTTTAAGTCTTTATAGCTATTAGGTCATTGTTAACGGAGTTCAAATTATTCTTCTGTAGTCGTGTGGCCCAGCAAGATACTCTCTTAGTGACATAAGGAAGAATGTCACAGCAGAATTGTTTCTCCTTTGTAACAAGAAGTCGCATAAGAGGAGTTTCGGTTTGACAATCCATTCTTGTTTCATCTATTCAGCCTTCCCCCTCCCTCAGCTGCCTCTGACTTTGGACCCAGAGCACTGACTGAGTCTCTGCCTCTTACATGACCCTTTTATATTGTGCTTTGATTTTTTGAGTGTGTGTTTGACAGAAGCTTTTCATGTAGGGAGGCCACATTAATTTAGCCATAATCAAATAAGGCCACATTCAAGAAACTTCAATGAGATACTGTTAAAAATGTACAATTGTTTTATAAAAGTCTAGTATGTACTTAATAATTTCAAAAAACTGAAAACTTCTAATTTTAAAGTTAATTAGCCTTTCAATGACTCCGTGCACCTTCTTTTTATTAGAATGCACTGTGTATTTGGTTGCAGTGTGAAATCTCAATTTCAGTTCATCTTCTAGATGGGAATCATTCATTTGTGACCTTAAAGGTTTCTCGGTTTGAGTTGGGTAGGAGATAGTAGGTTCACAGTAATAAGTGAAAGAAAGCATTTGGGGGCATGTTGCTGAAGGTGTGGGTGGGTATTTTACGGCATTTCCCCACATTTCAATTAGAACTTTTCTAGCATCAAACATCAACTTTAAAACATTATCTACTGAGGACTCAATTAATTCCATTTGTTGTTCTTTAGGTGCCATGGTGATATCAACTAGGTGAGGCTGAAATGCTAATTCGTAGTGTGGTGTCATGATTCTCAAAGTCAGTAAACCTGTCCTTGTATTCTCCAATTAGTAGGTCTATAACAGCTGTATGGTCTTCAAATGATTCACATACATAGGTCATCCTGCTCATGCACGACCTTTGCTAACTGTGGAGAATGTACATCTGAAATTTCCTTTGAAAGAAGTGTTTTGAAAAAAAATTAGCTTTTTTCAAAATGCTTCGATTTTTTGTCCCATCCCAAATATATATTCAGTTTTACCATGGAAATAAATATTCCAGTTGTGTTGATTTGACATAGCATCACACAGAAATGCTGCATTCCTCTGGAAATCTTTCAATAATTCACATTGCTGATTTTGTTCTTCATAAATTTTAACTATCTGTTCTCAAAGAGATGAAAGTTTGGCTAACACCTGTCCCTGCAATGGCAAACACACAGCAATTACACACAGAATACCTCATGCTTCAGCTCGAGGACGTTATGGCAATGCCACATAGCATTTGTAGAAGTATAATTAACAATACTTCTAACTTGTTGCAAAGTGTCACGTGCACTTTGCACTTCTGGAAACTTTAGCACAGAGATTTTGCTGATACAAGATACGATAAAAAGAAACTAGGGCATCATCTGGGTCCATTAACAATTTTCATTCATGTTTTTCATTTGTACATACACTCATAATATTCAAATGAGTGAGTAGGATTGCCAAATTCAATCCTACTTCATGACATTTATCCTGAAATTGTTGAAGATGTCTGTTCTCTGTGTTCCCTTGCGAGGGTGCCCAAAGGGAATAACTCTTCATAGCAATGAAAATCTTCTGTTTTGACCCAAGTGAAGTACAAAATTTATGCTGAGTTAGTAGTATCAGTTGTTTCATCCATGGCAGTTGAATACCATATATTTTCCTTTCGAAGTATTGAATGAAGTTGTTCTGTTAAGTTGAAGACTTAATTCATGCAGCTGATCTGTTATGGTTCTCCTTGAGAAGAGAAAGAGGCAGTTGTTTGTACTTTGAAACATGGTTGGGTGTAAGTATACTATGACTTTGACAATGCATTCTTTCACAATTTCTACACCACTGAATGGCTTCTTTTCCCATTCCCCCCTAGTATATAAAGTACTTTATAAGCTGTTTCAGTGGCATTTCCAGGTCTTATTGCTGCTTGAAAGAATTGCCTTTGCGTTTGCTTTTCATCTTTTAATTTCTGCAATATAACCTTTCCTGCCTCTGCCTAGTAGCATTGAATCTCTTTAATGTTGATATTGCAGTATTACAAAGCAAGCGAATGATCTTATCTTTAGCAGAAACAAGATAATAGTGCAAGTCCCAATCCTCATTAAATAGTCTGTTTTCTTCCTTCTGCATTCTCTTGGTCTTTTTTTGACACAATGAGTTGTTAAGCAGACAGAATTAAAAAATACTGTCAAGTTTTGCAACTATTCACAAATTCCACCTTAAACAAAACCACAATGCACCGTTGTCAAAAACTGATAACAGACTAGTATATTCCATCCCTATAAACTCTCACCAACCAGCCTCCTGTGTGAGGCATCAGTCAGATAGGGGAAGTTAGAACTCAATCTTGAGCATAGCAACCGTCAATTTAGCTCTTAGGGATTACTAATGTCTAAGTGTGCCAGTTAACTTGGAAGAATTATTTCATTGAAACCAATTTTATTCTTTGGTATTTTAAATATTTTCATTTAAAAAATAAAATAAAAATATAAACAATGACCAAACATGTATTAACAAAAATCAAAGCTTTTGTTCTATAAAATTTAGATTCAGTCAAAAGGCTGCATTTGAAAACCTAGAAGGCCACATGAGTACAAGTTCCCCCCCCTAGGTGTATGATCTTTACCAATGCTGCTGTGACCACTCTTCCTTCAAAAGGTTAGAGTTTAATGGCTTTAAGAAATCTACAACATTCATGAATAAGAAATTAATTATTTATTGGGTGGTTACAGCCATTCAAGTGGGCAGTAATACCAACTTGTGGTATGTAATCAATGAAGCTTTGGGAAAGAGTGGACAGCCAGCTTTGGTATAGTTGAGACGACTGATTATCAATTACTGTAAACATCCATATGTGAAGGATCATGTAGAAGATGGTAAGAACCATGCGACAGAGGCATAATGCACCCTCCTTTTCCAACAGGGGCTACATCAGAATCACCTGTGGGTTTTAAAAGACTCAGCTGCCCAGACCGTATCCCTAGAGAATTGACTTGGGAGGTCTGGGGAAGAGCCACAGCCTCATGCTGCTTAAAACCCTTTACAAATTGTGCTGAAAAGAAGTCAGAGTTAGGAATCTCTATAATGAACTTAAGACAATTAGGAGAAAATTGTCCCAAGGACTCTGATTATTCCCTCAAAGGATGTACAAATGTTATTGCTTTTGAAAAAGTGACCCTGAGGGCCTCCATTGTCTTAGTTTCTGAGAATATTTTTTGGTTTTAATCCTGTTCGTGTGAGCTAAAGGGTTTTTTAGTGTGCGCAGAAACAATGCGTTAATTAAAATCAACCATTAAGCTGGAGCAGAAACACCATCAGTATCCTGACTTGTTGATTGTCGACAGCTTGAAGTGGAGGGAATTGAGCCAGTTCACATCCTATATGTTGCACCAGCAGGGGGTAAATGAGTTGAGTTGCTCTTTAAAAATTCTGTAACAGACGATTTAAATGTATTCATGGACTTTCACAGAAGGTCTGGAAAACAAGGAGGCTGTGTGGTCTAGAGAAAAAGGGATCAAGACCTTGGACCTCCTCCCATGGCTGCTACTAACCACACATGTGACCTTGGGCCAATTATGTAACTTTCTGGGGTCAGTTTTCTTATCTGTAAAATGTGTAGACTGTGTTAATTATTCTCCAAGTTCACTCTCAACTTAAAAACTCTATAATTTAATATACTCCATAGAATGGTTTTACAATTCTAAAATACCTAACAAAGTAATGTTCTCTCTGGCAAACAAACTCTGATATATTTTTTCCCTGAATTTCCTGAATCAAGATAATTTGTGTTGGTTGTGCAGTGCTTCTCAGCATAGACCAAAAGAGGCTTCCTGTTACTATTACATATTTGGTTTAACCACTCAGCATTTGAGTATCAACATTTGTGGAAGAAATATAAACCTGAATAGCCCCAAATAAAAGATCATTCAGTTCAGTTAAATGAGCTTATTCTTTTCTTTGTTTGAAAAATAACATACAGAGAGCTGCAAAAAATTTACCTAGTTTGATGATGTCTTTCCAAAGTGAACATATTTATATAATCAGCACCCATATCAATGAACAGGATGTTATAGGTGCCACATCCCTCCCAGTGACCCTGCTCCACATCCTTAAGGGTAAATCCCCACTATCATGACTTGTAATATCACAAATTAGTTTTTGCTTATTTTTTATGTTTATTTGTGTCTTATTTTCTATCAATATTATGTTTCGAAATTATTTCATAGGAATATGTAGTAGAGATCATTTTTAGCTTTCTTAGCTTTGTATAAGTAATCCATTCACCAAACTTCAATGTTGATTGTCATTTGGGTAGTTTTTCCAGTTTGCAGCACTCATAATAATGCTGCTATGAACACTTTTATGTCTTTTGATAACCGACATCTTCATTTCTCTTGGGTGTGTTCCTAAGAAAGGGATTGCTGAGTCATGAGGTATATAGCATCCTGGAAGTCTTCATAGATACTGACACATTGCTCTGTGCTGGGGTTCCAGAGAAATTGCAGCTCTCAAGGGCCAAACCATTGCTTCTTTGGTTAGAAATGCATTATGGATCCACACATGCATATAGGAACTGCAGGTAAACTTCATGCTTATGTCTATTAGACTAATATTTAAATATATTTTTGTTTAGTCAACAGCCACCACTTGGTGGCAGGGAAGTGAGACCTGGATTGTACCTGTAGTAACCATGGGGGCTACAATGGCACAATGAATTTGAAGAATGCCCCTTTAAAAGAAAATTAAAAAAAAAATAAAGAACAGGAACAAAAGAAAAGCATCATGTCTGCTAGCAGTCCCATTGAAAGTCATCTGGGGAGTATTAGGCATGGCAGGACTGTGCTTTGTTTTGCTTTGTTTTTAGTTTAACTGAGGGTACAAACAATGCACTCAGGTCATGGAAACAGAGCCTCCCAAACATCAGTCCTTTCCATCGATCCTGAGATTTGGTATATACAAAGTTTTACAATTCTTTCCCCTGCCCCCCAAGCCTTCATTAAGGATCCATTTTTAGTCCCCTCTTAAAGTCACCTGCTCATTATTTCCACGGCATATGGGTGGGGAAGTTTGGCCTAAAGGGCACTTCTGATGTCTTTGTGCTACTATTATTGGAGACTTGTTTCTGCCAGAGGTCACGTCCACCTTTTCCAGTTAATAGCCTGCTATCCTTTCAAGGGTTGAGGCCACTTTAAGCAGTAGATTCCCAGCAGATCCTGAGAAAGTCTGCAGCTGAGTGAGTAGCTTCTGAAAGGTGAAAAATCTGTACTAGTCTTTTGCAGAGTCAGTTGAGTTCTAAGTAGCACTAAGTAAGGCTTGATGACTTTCCCTATAGGCTTAGGAAGGAGGCCCACTCCTGTCATACTTATGGGGTCTGGGGTCAGCTTCTCTGCAGGCAGAGCCAAGGACAGGGATTTGGATGCACAGGACTTATTTAGGGGTGCTTTCCTAAGAGGTGGGTACTTTCCTAAGAAGATGGGTAGGTTAAGCTGTGTAAGGTGTTAGAAGCTGCTAAGCGTATGCATTGTTTTGCCTGATTTCTTGGCAGGAGGAGGAAACTCTGGTATGTGCATTGCATGATGTAGAGAAGCTTGGGGGGCTAATGTTGTGAGCCCCTTTATCATTCATGTCCATTAGTCATCAGTCCCAGGGTGTCTGTGGGCAGAGCTCCAGCAATCTCTGAAGCAAAAGGGCTCCCAGGCATCCAAGGGTCTTTCTTCAGGCAAAAGGGCAGCTGAACACCTCTGGCAGCCAGTAGGAGCTGGGGAATGGACAGGTGAGCCTGCAGTAAAGGGAATCCAGGTGGAGATGCTAACAGTGTCTGCTACAAACTGATTCCTAGAGATTTTACCATAGGGGGTGAAAGGGAGGAAAGAACCATTTATTTCTAAACTCTCAAATTTTGGTTGGCCTCACTGCAAATAACAGAAGGCACTTTATAATGGCATCTTCTGCTTGCTAATAGGTATCTGGTGAATTTTTATCAGACTTTCTCTGGGGAAGATAAAAAAAACCTTTCCCCTTCCCCATTAATTTTGCAAACACTCCACGCTCTTTTCCTGATTCTTAACATCTCTCACCTCTCATATCCAGCTGAAAATCTACAACATCCCTCAGGATCTAACAAACATACCTCGTTTCCTCTCCAAAGTCCAGAGTGTATCTGTCATCGTCTGCCAAATCTATCCCCTTCCTCTTCTACGGCAGTTAGCTCCTGACACCGATGAGCATTCAGTTACTTTTGTTTACTTTTGAGATATAGTGTCTTATCTTCATGAGCAGACTATACATATGCCTTAGTTGGGAGTCTCCAGAAGCAGACCCTCAAATGAGGATTTGGTGTAAGGATGTGATTCTAGGAAGCACTGATAGGAAAGCGTTCAAGTGAGACAGGCAAGGCTAGATAGGCAATTTAAGCTGCATTGCTGAGAAAGTAACCACTGTCAATGGCTGGAGCATGATTCCACTGAGGGCCTCTGGGAGAACATGCAGTCAGTGTATAACTCAGAACTGTGTCACCTGAGAGGTAAGAAAATGGGGAGCTTATTTTCAAAGTCTTGTCCATCATTAGTGAGGGTCTTGCCTGGGGCTGCTAATTCCTTGGCACTCCTAGCATGCACAGACTAAGTTCTTCTTAGCAAAGAACACACTCAAACCAAGAGAGGTAGGTGCTTACAACAAGAAGTTCAGATGATATGAGAACCATGAATGTTGAGGAGATATGAGTGGGCCATTGGCTCTGAGTTTCTGGAAGTTGAAGGTCACATATGTATCCAAATCCTCCATTCCAGCTACCAGGGAACATGCTGTAACATCTTTGTTTGTTACACTGACCTATGAATTGCTGAAGACTAAGGAGTGGCATAAACAGGAGTGTTAAATACATAATTATATCAGTAGTCTCGTAAAATTTAAGAAGCTTAAGGCTGTAACTCAACAGATTAAAACTAAAATTTTCCAGGGTTAATTGTCACCATACTTAGTGCTACACCAATGCATGAAAGCTGTTGCAGATATCAAACACTTCTGAGAAGTTTGGTGGATTTGATGTTGTATACTCAAGTATACTGCATTCTATTAGAAATCTACACAGTTTAGACTACCTTCCACAAAGGCCAAATTCATAAATTCAACCTCTAGTTGTTGCTGCACACATTCTGTTCTCATTCTCTTCTTTTTTTTATTTGTTATTTTTATTGTTTTATTAAATCATAGCTGTGTACGTTAATGCATTTATGGGGTATAACGTGCTAATTTTATATACAATTTGGAATGCTTACATCAAACTGGCTAACAATAGCCTTCACCTCACTCACTTATTTGTTGTGTTAAGACAATTACACTCTAACCACTTAATAGATTTGACACGTACTTGCATTATACACAATTGGTGAGATCAATTGGTGGACCTCTTCTTTTACTATGACTCTTAAGGATTTTCCCATTCTTTTGCTAATGTTTCTTGAGTTCCTATAAGGCAGGTTGGTTCCAAGACAAGTGGTAATATTGGGTTCCTCTATATATCATTATCAAGTACACAGTGGGAAATCTCACTGTTCAAATTTAGCATGTGAACCTGCCTTTTTGAATGTTATATTTTCTATTCTCTCATGCTTTCAAAGTATGTTTTTCAAGTGCACGCTCTGTGTCAGGCACAGTTCTAGATGCTTGGAATACATTATTGAGCAATGATGTCTGCCCTCATTGGGCTTAAATTGTAGGTAGGTAGGGGAGTGATATCATTCAATAAGCAAAATTAATGAGTAGCTAATACAGTATATGAGAAGATATTATGCTGAAAAATAGGGCAGGACAGGGGATATGAAATGTATGTGGGCGAGTGACAACTTTCTATAGGATGGTCATTCTAGGAAACTTTGAGAAGGTAATATCTGTAGAAAGAAGTGAAGAAAGGGAGATCTGTTCATTTAATTTTTTCTATTGGCTGGATGCTATGTTCTTTCCTTTTCTTTTCAATATCCCATACATTTTCTTTTCTACGTCTCCTAGTTCCTGAAATTAATCACCAAACCTCCCTTGGCCTGAGTGCTCTAAACCCATTGTTAACCCATTTCCTTTCACATGTAATAATTCTGACTCTCATGACTTTCTTCTGGCTTCTTCTAACACAAATATCACTTCATAGAAGCCAAGCCAAGCCCCACCCCACTCTATATTTCCCTGACTTCTAAAGTCAGTCTCATGATGATGTGTGACATGCTGTGGACGCTGACTTTGTCTGCTGTACTTTGCTGGAACCATCTCCTTTTAGGAGTAGAATTTCTCCTCATTCTTTTTCTATTCCTTTCTACCTCCCCGTCTCCACAAAAAAAGACAAACACAGTGGCAAAAACATAGTCTATACAATCCATGTGCATTATCTAGCTTATTCCATTCCTTTAATGCACACAGGACCAAATGACTGAGTGTTACTTAAGACTTCTTTCTAGTCTACATTACTTTTCCTCCAGGGGACATTTCTAAACTATGATCACAGTTTGTTCTCATGCTCTCTCTGTCTCATTTTTTTTTTTTTTGGTATCCTCTGATGAATTTAAGCAATGAAAAGATTGAATTTCTCTAGAGGATCCCAAACGGAATGCCTTTTCATAGTAAAGCTCTCTCTACCTACGAGGAGACGCTACACACACCAAGTTTCTTCTTATGGTATCTTTGGAATCTTTGTCCAGCGTATTGCTTTATACAATCTTGCATTTATCCCATCTGGTCATCAAGAGATAATTGTACATTGTTAGCTAATACAGACTTCATTATTAAAGAACTCTAAAACAAAACATTTCTGTCAATTTATGTCAAGAGTTCTTTACTTATAAAGACAGTAGGATAAGATCACTTTTTTTTTTTTTTACAGTTTTTGGCCGGGACCAGGTTTGAACCTGCCACCTCCAGTATATGGGGCCAGTGCCCTACTTCTTGAGCCACAGGCACCACCTGGGTAAGGTCACTTTTGCCTCCTACTTCCAGACATATTTAGGACCAAGAAAAAGCCTGCAGTTCATTGAAACCTTACTTTTATGACTTAAGTTAAATATAATTTATTTCTTTTAAGACTCTGAAGAAATTTGTGTTATAGGTATTTTTGTAAAAACATGCATATAAATTAGATTTGGACAAATCAAATCATATCCAAAATGTATAAGAATGGCTCCAGGTACAGGATTTTTATCCTGTCTATAAATAGTTCTTTGAAAAATTAATCTTCAGCTTCTACATAGTAGAGTCTTTTAAATTGTTTTCTTCTTTAATTTGATTTCAGTTCAGGTAGATTGGAACATCCAAGGAAAAAAGGTCACCAATAAACAATATTCCATTTTTGGCATACCTATAAACAACATATTTAATTTATACAATTAATTAATCAAAATGTATAACTCTGAAATTTTTTTTGATGCATTCTTTACCTTTTATTTGTCCTTTGCATTGGTGGGTTTTGGAACTTACCACTGTGGAGGAACAGGAAGTGGAGTTTGGCCACAGAGTGAGCCAAACCACATGAAGCAGATACATTAATCTCAACACTTCCAATTACCTGGCAGGGAACTTACTGTAAGTTTGAATTCTGTGAAATATTGAATACACCAAATTCATTTATTACAGCTAATTCTCCCTGTGGGATTTCCCTTGTAGTTACAAGGATTAACAAAGAAACAATAAAGCTTTTTTTTGTTGTTGTTATTTGGCCTTGAAAGCAGAAAACACTGGGAGATTTTTTTTCCTTTTCTTTTTTAGAGAAGAACTCAATGATATATTTCATAAACTCTTTTCCTGTAACCCACCCAACCCTGAAACAATAAAATCTAGGAAAACAAGTAAGCACTAAATCCTGTTTTAAACTATTCAACATTGACATTTTGTTGTTACCTCAAAATTGTGATCTATATATTTTTTCTTGGTTCTGGAAGTCTGAGATCATCAAGTGGCTTATTAATTGACCCTGTAGCATCTTAATCTACTTTATCTGCTAAGGGATGTGGACTAGAGAAGAAATTGGGCCAAGTGTTAAGATCGATTTGTTTAATTTAAACCAGGGAATCTTCTAGAATTTTGACTATGGAATTGATCCATATCTGAGCCTTCAAGGCTTACAATGCTAGCATTATAGGTACTTTATATCCCTTGGCTATGTTGAAAAAAGCTTGAGTCAGAACACTGAGAACAGAAAACTTCTAAGACTAGCACGATGATTATTATTCCATCAGGAGCATATTGAGATGTATGGCTGCCTGTGCTCCCTGTTTCTTGGGCATTTCTATTTCAGTAGACAGAACTCAAGAAATTAATCGATATGCTAGGGTTTTTCTCTGTGTTTCTGTCATTGGGTAACTAGCCATAACAATGAAACATTCTTAAATTCTGATGGGGCTTGTCATTCTTCATCTATGAAATGGGAAAAATACAATTTGATCTTGTCCCTAAA
>CAUYQV010172028.1:0-21458 GCA_963574575.1 Galagoides demidoff | reverse complement strand
ATGATCACACACATCACACAGGCATCACACACCAGACTCACACAGGCATCACATACATGATCACCCACATCACACAGGCATCACACACCAGACTCACACAGGCATCACATACATGATCACCCACATCACACAGGCATCACATACATGATCACCCATATCACACAGGCATCACACACCACAGCCTCACACAAGCATTACATACATGATCACACACATCACACAGGCATCACATACATGATCACCCACATCACACAGGCATCACACACCACAGCCTCACACAAGCATTATATACATGATCACACACATCACACAGGCATCACATACATCACACAGGCATCACACACCACAGCCTCACACAGGCATCACATACATAATCACCCACATCACACAGGCATCACACACCAGACTCACACAGGCATCACATACATGATCACACACATCGCACAAGCATCACATACATGATCACCCACATCACACAGGCATCACACACCACAGCCTCAAACAGGCATTACATACATGATCACCCACATCACACAAGCATCACATACATGATCATCCACATCACACAGGCATCACACACCACAGCCTCACACAAGCATTACATACATGATCACACACATCACACAAGCATCACATACACGATCACCCACATCACACAGGCATCACACACCAGACTCACACAGGCATCACATACATGATCACACACATCACACAGGCATCACACACCAGACTCACACAAGCATTACATACATGATCACACACATCACATAGGCATCACATACATGATCACACACATCACACAGGCATCACATACATGATCACACAGGCATCACACACCACAGACTCACACAGGCATCACATACATAATCACCCACATCACACAGGCATCACACACCAGACTCATACAGGCATCACATACATGATCACACACATCACACAAGCATCACATACATGATCACCCACATCACCCAGGCATCACATACATGATCACACAGGAATCACACACCACAGCCTCACACAAGCATTACATACATGATCACACACATCACATAGGCATCACATACATCACACAGGCATCACACACCACAGACTCACATAGGCATCACATACATGGTCACACACATCACACAGGCATCACATACATGGTCACACACACCACTTGCTCACATATCACATACATATCACAAATACCACATGCAACTCACACTCATCACACACACGCACCACCCATACTCCTACACGTATCACACACATGCTCCCACGTGCATATCCTGATCCCTCAAAGGCCACCTCCTGCTACTGCTGTGGCTGTCACACCATAATATTTTGTGAAAAGCAAACAAATTGCATCTCCTTGATTACATTTCCTGATTTCTTAGAAAGCAAAATTGTAGTAATTGGTTTACATTAAGCATCCTGCTATTTGGGAGAGGGAAATTAAATGGAATACCGTTAGATTTGATTCGTAGGCAAACACAGCTAAATAAAAACCCTCCCAAACAACAATCTTTGCAGTTGAAGTCACTGCTGCGGCAAAGAGCTGTCACAGCGTCTGAATGTTGAGGATGGTGCTGGGGGTCCGGGTCCCAGAGATCTCTGATGCCCTCCCACCCACCCTGTGAAGCCTCCGGCTGTTCAGGCCCAGCACACTCGCTGCCTCGTTAGGCTGCTATCAGAGGACGCGGGGCCTGGCTGGACACGTGCTCTGGAATGTGGGTCATGCTGGATTATCTGATGTTCCCTGTCATCTACCACCAGCAGTGGGCCCAGGCTCAGGACTGTACCCCTGGGGCCACTGAGAAGACCCCCAATGGAAGGGGAGACCACTCAGAGGCCCTACGCAGCCCCTCCCACCACTGCACCTGCAGGCCAGAATGAGAGGGAGCCATAGCCTGTGCATGGCAGCTGCTCCCTCCACACCCCACTCCAGTGCCCCGTGAAAATTGGGAGCTAATGAGGTTCAAGGAAATGAGCATCCGTGTGGGACAGACAGGACCCCCGAGAGGGTGTCTGAGGGGAGGCTGCTTAGCTGTCCAGGCCTCCAGCTGCAGCTGCCCTGGAGTGGCCAGCTCTGGTGACAAGGAAGACATGAGGACAGGTGTGGGGCGAGGCAGGAAGTAGTGCTGCTCCCACACACCTGGACGGTCACGGCTCTTAGAACCTCACTAGACATGCGGGCAGGGGCCCTCCCAGGGAGGAGGGGCTCGGTGTGGCCCATCTAGGCCTTCACAAACAACCAGACTCTCCACGTGGGTTACTCACACGATTCTCTCACCCTGGGCTACTTCTGAGATAGGTGGCCACTTCTCTCCTGCAGAGCCGGGGACAGCAGATGCTGGCTCTGCCCCTTCTAGGTAATGACCTTGGGCACGTCCCCAGTCCTCTCTCAGGATCTACATGGAGCACCTGATTTCCAGATTTGCTAATGTCTCGTGTGGTCTCGATCTTTTCAAGTTCAAGTCAATTGGGCAGAGACCACTGAATGCTCCCCTAGGCCAAGAGGGGCCATGCTGCCTCCAGGGTGGACAGGTCAGTGCAGCCAGGAACGATGGAAGCAAAGGTTATGACAGGTCCCCTCCTGGGCATGAGAAATGAGCAAAGGAGAAGAGCAAACTGGAACCACTTCTGTGTGTCAGAGGGCATCTGGCACCCGCTGGCAGGCTTCTATGGTGCTGGGACACTTCTGAGTGCAGACATAGCTTCTAGGTGACACGAGGCTGTGTAAGACTAAACTGGCTCCTGTAAATGCTAGTATCTCCCTAGCACCTGCCCTCATCACCATACTGGTCTCACATGACCCATGTGACCCCCACGTGGCCCCAGACTGCCCTCTGTGCACTGCAGTCACCGCTACAGTGACCAGCTCATCTCAGAGTGCCCAGGGTTTTCCCAGTTTTAACACAAAAAGCCTTGTGTCCCTGTTTGGGGCTCTGTTCACCACCTGGTAGGGGGAGCAGGACCATACCAGGACAGGGCTGAGGCTCTTTCAGAGGTGATAGGGCTGTGCCAGGTGGAGGGCAGAGCCAGCCGGCAGCTTGCACCTGACCACGAGTCCCTGCCCTTCCCTGTGGGGCGCTCGCTCCACTGGCCAACAGGCCTCTGCTTGTCTCTTCTCTCCAGAGCACTCTCGTCTCTATCAGATTTGGTGCGTAGCCACCCAAGTCCTTGAACGTGGAAAATAAGAAGGGGACAAGAGGGGACCGTTGGGCTGTATCCCAAGGCCCAGGCAGTGAGTGTCCCCTCACACTCACTGTGGCCAGCACAAAGCTGCAGACAGCCCTATCCCATCCTGCTGTTTGTAGCAGTGAGGCCTGGGGCGAGTGGCCAGACACTCCTGGACACCTGAATTGTCTTACTTTCTGCACCTGCCTGGTCAGATGAGGAATGTTGGCTGTGCCTGGCACCTAGCGTTTAAAGGAGTGAGGGAGGATGCTACTCGGGGGATAATCCACTTTCTAGGAAAGGATGGACGGGGGCGGAGATTCCACCCTGGCCGCTCCCCACCCGTCCTCCCTGGCAGGTGGGGGTCGGTGAGGGTCAGGGAGGGCAGCTCCCTGTGGAGGCCGTGTGACTCTGGGGGCCAAACCCGCCCCCTCTCTCCTCCTTCTCTCCCTCCTCCTCTCAAGTCTTGCTCTATTATCTTCTTTCCCATGGTTCTAATTATCTCTTTGTATCTCGTGTGAAACTAGAGCTTTAGAAACCCGGAACCACCTCTCTCTCTCTGCGGTGGGGCTGACAGTTGGAACAGAAACCCTTGGAATGATGAATCTTCTTTATTAAAAGTGCTTTGTTTAAGAGCAACAGCCCCACCTCCCGTGTCAGGACGCGGCAGACACAGAGGAGGAGGAAGAGGCAGGTGCCCGGTTCACAGGGAGAATGTCTTCAAACAGCTATTAATGTTTTCTAAAAAAAATTGCAACGGATGAAAGGTGTTCTCAGCTGCGTTTCTTTCCTCAAGTTGTTTGAATTCACTGAAAGTGAGTTTCTGTTTAAACCTTGGGACAGGATCCCAGAAGTGAGATCAGGGGCTCACAGAACCCCAGAGATTCCGTTACTCAGCAGCGGCCACTGAGGGGATGTGAGACGGCCCTGCCCTCACAGGAAGCTGAACTCACTGGGGGGAGGACTTAAAGGAAGCCCGTAAATCTCAAGCTAAGCAACGGGTCCCAAGTGAGTGATACCCTCAACTCATGACAGAACCAGCTGCCCTAAAAAAAGAATAAAAACAAAACTCCACGGGAAATCTTCCATAATTTGGAGTTCATGAGATTCGCATGGAATATACAGTTTCTGCTATAGATACATTTATAATGTTTTTTTTTAAAATGAGGAATCATGTTGGCAGTATAGATTTGGACTTCAAATTCATAAGGGAAACAAGTTTGTGGTACCCACCGCCCCCCAACTCCCACACCAGCTGGACCCAGGCCTCACCCTAGTCTCTGGAGAAGCATCACAACCCCAAACCTGGCTTCTGAGCCCCCCTTCCCAAACACGTCCTGTCCCTTGGAGCATCCTTTTGTGTGTGTGCCCACACATGTGCTACTGTACATTTTCTGAAGTGTTACAGTTCACCTGGCAGCTGTGCATTTTTACTAACATGTTACAGTTCACCTGGCAGCTGTACATTTTTACTAACGTGTTACAGTTTACCTGGCGTCTCTGTACATTTTTACTGACGTGTTACAGTTCACCTGGCGTCTCTGCTCATTTTTAGTTAAGATGCTCCATGTTACCTCAGTCCAGACACTTGGCTAATTCCAAATGTCTTTACAGAACAGGCGCATTTTTTCCAATTATAAAAATAATGCTCTTATCATGTTTAGAGAATATAAAACCCTAAAATGGAGGGAAGAGGGGCAACTGGAAAGGAAGCTTTAGACACAGAATACATGGCTATCCCTGGGAACAAGGTTTCTGGCATAGTGATAAGGACTGGTGAGAGAATCACCACAGTGGGGCAGAGGACACTGTGATCCTTCCAGATGAGGGACAAGCATGGTCCCGGAGGGCCAGGCGTGGGGGTAGGCAGAGCTGGAGCTGATCACAATCCCAAGGGCCAAAGGTCCTCAACCAGTTCCCTGATCCCCACCCCAGGCTTTAATATCACCGGTGTGTGCCTTTGCTTCCAATGACTTGAGATCTGGACCAAACAGAAAAGAAAATTCACCTGTCAAAAATATCTCTGTAAGCTTTACCCAGATGATAACTGCAAAACGTGCCCTTCTGTCTCTCCTAGGAAAGGACATGTGAATGTCAGAGCAAGATTTGTTAGCTGAAGACATCTGCGATCTGTGAAGACCTCGGTCCCTAGTGAGGGGACCGAAGGTTATGATACACTGTGGTTCTGAGCTACAAAATTATTATTAGCAAGATGGTTGGCTTCCATTGAAATAGGAGTTTTTACTTTAATTTATATTGTAATGAAAGCTTATAACAGTTCTGTACCATAAACACAAACAGCACCACCTTATAAAAACTTCATCTTTATCTATTTTGGGGAAAAATAGTCCTGTCTGCCTAATTGAAGCATCTGTCATTCTGACATTAAATAGTGCAGGCTCGGTCCTTTTATTGTATTGTGGCGAGTTTCTCATACACTGCTAAATTGAAATAACGCTGCTCACTCGGAGATAAAGGGAGATAATAGATATTTTCTAATGAGAGGGAGGAAGATTCATCTGGAATTGGGGCTGAGAATTGCTTTATCTTTTTCCTGGGGTTTGCCGCCCTAAAGGGAGCTTCAGCACGTTACCGCTCTCAATGCTCCAATAAGAGAAAGATCGGATGAGAAACATTTGACGCGTGCTGGAAATGTGATTGCCCGCAGTCAGTCATCTGTGTGCTCTGGGGACCACTTCGCGGTTGGCTCGGACAGGCAGAGTATTGGCCCAGCCACCTACAGCATCTCAGTGTTGAAAATTAAATACCATTTACTATTTTTTAATAGTCAAATTCTCTGCCACAGCATCCTAGCTTTGTTCACTAATCTACAAATGTGTTTCAAAAATATTTGACCCAACTCACTCTCTATTTTGGAATCAGTTTCCTATACAAGCAGCACTGATGTGCAAATGACATAAAGTCATTTACCTGCAGGATCACAAGAGGTTTGAGACCTGTGTTCTGGCCCTATAGCCATCCTCCTTCTGGGAATTAAACATCTCCAGAGTTTGATTAGATTTCCAAACTTTGAGTCCTGACCCCTCTGTGTGACGCTGGGCAGGTGACACTGCATCTCTGTGCCTCAGCTTCTTTACTATCTGTCAAATCAGGATAGTCATAGCATTGAGTAACAATACAATACTAATACCTTCCTTATTATTTCCCAGAATATCCATTCTGTCTTTCACTTCGGGTAATCATAGCTTATCAAACCTCCATATGCTACAACCAAGCCTTGTGGCAATGAAAATCATGATGATGATAGTGTTGGTGATGATGATGGAGATGATGGTGAGAATGGTGATACCTGGTGATGAAGATGTCAGAGATGATAATAAGAATACTGATGATACCTTGTGATGATGATGGTGGTGGTGGTTATGAGATAACAGCAAACCAACATTGACAGGGCATTTACTAAGTGCCTGCACTGTTTTTATTACTTTAAATGTATTTATTCATTTTATCCCAATGACAATCCTATGACACAGGGACATCTATTGGGATTCAGACATAGGCAGCTGCTCTACAAAGGAGCCACACACACCTTCTCCATGAAATGCAGAGCCTGACACACCCCCTCCTCTCCTGGGTGCCCGGGGGCAGAGGCTGGAGTCCTGAGCTGGAGCCTCTTCTTGGACCCCATGAAGAGAAGACCAGGCAGCTCTAACTCAGTAAACTCGAGTCCAAGGACAGCATGACTGACAACTCTCTCTCTCAACGCAAGTTAGAGAGTACCAAAGCCAGTGACCATGAATTCCTGACCTATGCCCAACAGAAAAAGGCTTGTTTTGAGAAGGGAGTGCACACATAAAAGGTGAATTTTATTATACTATTGATACTGAATCCTGAGTGGATGGTGCCTCATCTCACGTTAACCACAGACACTTGAGAAAAGAAATTGCTCACATAGACACTTATTTGCGGGGTATTAACTGCCAGCTCACAGATGGGCCCTTCTGTTGATCGGTTTTACTATGCCGTTTCCAACATTTCTGTCCAACCCCATCTACTGGCCTGTGAGTCAGCAGTTAGATGCTATAAGCCCAAAGTATTCAGTTTAAGTCTTGAAGTTATAGTTTTAAATGTTTAAATTACATGAACATTTCTTTTAGCTCTACTCCCTGTTAGTAATAGCTGCTTTTATGTTCTTTAAAAGGAATCAAGTGTAAACTTCTCTGAACCATGAACCGTAAGCACAGCATCGAAGCCTCTCAGGTCTGATGGACATCGGAAGAGGGATTTGGCTTATTTTCCCAGTAACCTGTGGGTCTCAGGGGTCTTCTTAAGATAAGTCACCCATTCAGGGTTTCAGAATAATCTCATTAAGTATCTGACCCTGAAGACTCTTTGGCTGGGGGTAAGGACTCTGTGAAATAGAGTAACGGTGACAGCTTCCCACCTGTGCCATGGCCAATAGAAACCAGGCCCAGATGATATACCCAGGAGGTCTGAACATCCAGAGAGCAGAATTCCACCTTCGAACGGTCTGTGCTGGAGAAGGCCAGAAGCCAGTGAGAGTTTTCCCACCCAACTCCCACCCCAAAAACATCACACACACACACTTGCACTTTCACCCTCTCCCCTGCACACATGTGCACACACATGCCAATGTACACGTGCACAAATAGTGTTGGTGTACACACACGTACACATACATGCACACACAGGCATAGCTCTCCTGCTCTGCTGTCTGCACCAGCCCTCAGCCCCAGGAGGTGTGAGGGCTTCTCATTTAAACCTGAACCAGAAGATCTGTTGTCCCAGGGGCACAAAGTTTTTGGGAGCCCGAGTGGGTTGGAAAATGCAAGGGCAAGGATGCTCTTTGTGAAGACCCATACTACCCTCATGTCTCATCACATCGGAGCATCTCGTGCTGGGAAGATCAGGTGTGCAGAGGGGTCACTGAATCGAATCACTCATGGGAAACAGGAAGGATTCTGTCAGGCAGAGCTGAGGGCCACCGGGAAGGTGGGAAGTGTTCACTGTCCCCTGCTAGGGGACCTAGAGGCCCCAGGGATGTGGATGCCTCACCCAGCACTCCCTCCCCGAGGAAGGGAGGCTCTGGCAGCCACCTGTGGGCAGCCCAGTTTCCCTACCCACTGCCCAGGGCCCAGGGCCTGGGATCAGAGCTCAGAGAGACATCAGGAAGCCAGCTTTCTGGAGCTTCTTCTGGAATTTCTGATCTCAGCTGTACTCCTCACCAGTGGCTGCTGCGACCAATCACTACAACACTGTGGCTTACAACAACACAAATGTGCTCTCTGCATCTCTGCATGTCCGCAGTGAGCCACTCGAGGCTGCCCAGTGTGGGCAGGCAGCCTCTCCACCTCGCTCTGGAGAGCCTGCTTCTTTGCCCACACTTGGTCGCCAGCAGCCCCTCCCTCCCCCTCCAGGGTGTGTGGCCCCAGCCTCTGATCTGCTTCTCGCCCCCTTTTCACAAGGGGCCTGCCAGGTGGACAGGATAATCTCTCGTCTTGAATCCTTCATTTAGTCACATCTCCAAAATCACCTTAGCCAAGACAGTAACATATCCTCAGGCTCCAGGGACTAGGACATAGATGCCTCTGGGGTCGACGGCTCTGCTGGCCACACTGGCCTTGCGGGTGTCTCCAGGGTGCAGGGTGGGCCTGAGGGAGCTACTGTGGGGTGGGGGACTAACCAGGAAGACTTCTGTGGTGAGGATGCCACAGCCCAGCCACACAGAGGGAGCTGAGGCCAAGGGAACCCAGAGCAGGACTGAGGACTCCCTCCTCCAGCCTCTCAACCCACCAGGCTGCCGCAGCCCCCTTCTCCAAGAAGACAGCTTTCTGCCAAGGGCTCATCCAGCTGCTGACCAGGGCTCTGGGTTCTATCTTCCTAGGATGGGAGACCCCTTCTCCTAAAAAGAAGCCTAGGAAAAGGTCTTAGACAGCCCAGTTAGGGCAGTGAGCCCCACGCAGGGGTGGAGCCCAGCTCAGAAGGCATAGCGGCGACCTCAGGGACTGAGCTGCCCCTGACTCCAAGGCCACAGGGGAAGACTCCACCCAAGACCAACCCCACTGGGGGCTGGAGCCACAGAGGGGGCCTACTCTGCCCTGCCCGTCTCATATCCTGTTCTCAGGCCCACAGCCCAGGAGCTGCCACCTCACAGGCTCAGGGCAAAATTCCACTCCCTCCTGTCCCTGGGCCTGTAAGTCTTGCTCAGAAAGGACAGGAGGGTCCTTGTCAATCCCCATCTTCAGCCTGAGGGAGCCTTGCTGTGTGCTGAGGGCACCATTTGTGAGGACATGGTGCTCCTAGGATCCTGCTGTGTCCTGCTAAGGGTGTCTCTCCCTGCTTTGTGCATTCCCAGCACCTCCCACCCCTGCAAACAGAACCCTCCTGCCCAATTCTGTAGAGACTGGCCCTGCTCTGGGTGTCCACCTGGGGACTCCCCCAGGACTGTGGAGGCGGGAGGGCTTCCAAGGTCCCCGTGCAGCCCAGGGCCAGGTACCCGGTCAGATGAGTCAGGCAAAAGTCTTCCCTCCCGCAGCACCTGGAGGAGATGGACCCCAGGCTAACAGATGAGACAGAGCCACACGGCCTAACCAGCGGGGACCGTCCTAAAAGCCGCTCCCGAGGAGCTTTTCCAGCTCCAGGTATTGCGGGCTCTGCCCTTCTGGGTTTGTTGTTTTGAGGCCTGTTTTTCCTTGCATTGCTCTTCTCAGACTACAGTAATTTTTAACCAGCCTAGTTCCTTTCCAAGGCGTGGGGTGTAAGGGGGTGGTGAGGCCGGCCAAGCCCACAGGAGCCCTCTGGGAGGCTTCCTGGGAGAAAGTTACATTCGGGATGAATCTGATGCCTCTAAAAAGCTGTCGAGGCGCTGATGAGGAAAATTTCTTCCAAATATAGACTTCTGCCTACCTCGAAGAGTGGGACTTTCTGAATTTCTCAAATGGGAGTAGGAGGAACAGTGAGGAAGGGTTTGGCGGGGGACAGGGATTTTCAAGAAAGGAAAAGGCATCGACCAAACCAGAGCATGGATTGAAAGTCACCTCAGGAGGGACAAGCAGCTGAGCCTAAAGCTCACCTGCAGGGTGGTGTCACATCTGCCGGGCAGGGAGAACCAGGAGGGAAGAGGCGCCCTGCCTCTCTGCCCACTGCCCCTGTCTGTCCGTCTCCCTCCTCATCCATTCATTCCCTCACTCACTCATGCAATTGGGCAAAAGAGTCAGCTCCTGAAAGGCTTCAGAGCCCCTGTGCTGTCTGCCCCAGAGGCAGGTTTCCAAGGGGCCAGGTGAGTCCCCCGACGTGATGCCCGACTCACTCCTCGACTGTGCTTTCCTCTGCTTGAAACCAGCCTCAAAACCAGACTGGAGTCAGGAGGGCAGATCCCAGGGTTGGGGAATGGGGAGCATTTGGGGCTAAAGCTGCACCATGGACGAGGAGCACAGAGAAACTGGGGGAGAAGGGAATGGGGGGAGCCCCTCCTGCACCAACCACAGGTTCAATAACGTGGAGACCCTGTGAAAACGCCCTGGAGAACACATTCAGCCTGCTCCTCTCCCAGCCCCAGACAAACCTGTTGGCCTCTACCAGAGCCAGGATGTGGCCCTGCATGCCCCAGGGGCACAGAGGAGGGGTGGCTCTAGCCCCCCAATCCCCTAGCAGTGCTTGCCATTCTGGTGTCCATGGGGGTCCCCTTCCCCGATTCTGAGCCCAGGATCTCAGCAGAGCCTCGGGGATAGGAGGAGGATGCATGTTCCAGGTACTGCAGAGCATGAAGTCTGCCAGGATTTGTGGGACACTGAGCCCCTCATTGTGTGTGCCAGGCAGGTGTCAGGGCCCAGTTTGGGCTCTCAGTCAGGCACAGTTTGGGGGGACAGATGTGCAGGGGTGGTGGGGGCTGAATGGTAGTCCTACTGTCCGTGGGTAAAAACCCAGGCTCTGGGATTCAGAAACTGGAGGCTGAATACCAACAATGGCCACAGCACTCTCAGGACAGGGCTCTGCCCCACTGCCTGCAGCAGCCTGAAGAACTGCCCACATTACAGGAACCAGCCCCAGAAGCCAGCCTGCCACCAGCCAGTCATCTCTAGTGATGCTCAGGAAGCCAGACGCAGCTCCTGCAGCAGCCAGCCGGGTGACCAGGACCTGACCGTTAGTCCAGGTTGGTAACTGGCAGTTTTCCAAATTTTTATTCTCACCTCCAGCTCAGGACCAAGCCGAGAATCAGATAGGCCCCACCCAGTCCCACGGGACACCAAATTCAGGTGACAGCCTGACTCCTTGCTACGGTGAGTCCTGAATACACGGCCTCCGCCGTCCTCATGTGGGGGGGTGGTTTCCTTTCTGTCCACACACTAAACACATCAGCTGAGTCCCAGAGGCAGCAGCTGCCCCTTAGTGCTCTCTTCTGCAAAGTGGACCAACTGGTGGGAGCAGGAAGGCCACGGGTGGAAGCTTCTGGGATTCCCACGGGGAGCAGACAAAGGGGGTCCCCACTGGCTCTCAAGTTCCCCTCTGACTCCCGGAACCACCAGGTCTGCTGAAAGCAGAGGCCCAGCACCATATTCACCGGCACTTCAGCCCTGAGTTTACTCACATGAAGTGTTAATTTGTTATTCAAACCGCCATCTGGTTCATCATCTCTGCAGAGTTCCTTGTGAGCAGAACTCCCACTCCCCACATCACCGGCCAGAGTCAGCCCCCACGGGGATCTCTTGGGGCAGAAGATTCCAAGGCTCAGTGATAAGGGGAGGCTCAGCATGGAGACCAGGGGCTCCCAGCTGCTCTGTGATCAGTTCTCAGGGAGGAGCTCCCAGGCAGCAGGAAGGACAGGTGTGGGGGTGCTGGCCAATGTGGGGGTGCAGCTCTGGGGTCAGAACCTCTGGGACTGGGGGAGCCTGGAACAGGAGTGGCCCACGGCCAGCCTGGGGCTGAGTCAGGGCTGGGCTCAGGAGACCTGTTCAGGAGCTTTGGGAAATGCCAGTGGGAGAGGGACAGCTGAGCCTGGGACACTGCGTGGGCAGTGGGGCAACCAGCAAGCAGGGCAGGTCACAGAGTCCAGAGCCATGGTCAGCAGCCATACGTGAGAGGCCAGAGGAGGCCACCACGGGAGCTGGCAGGTGCAGGAAGGTTTCTGGAAGGAGTGTTAGCAGAGCCAGGGCAGGAAGGAGGGCAGGGTGTGGGGCGGCTGCAGTGGGTCAGGACCAGGAGGAGCCGAGCGGCCCGCTGGGAGCTGGGGCTTCTCGGGTTCTTCTTGCTTCTGCGAGATGGAAAGCCGGCTAACCCATCCTGTCCACCGTGACCCACAGACACAGCCTGCTTTGCTCTGCACTGGGCTCTGACGGGAGAACCGAGCTGGGGCCCGGCTCAGGCCTCCGCTGCCCACTCGGCAACCAACTCCACTCACAGCAGCAGAGAGATCTCTGGGAGTCGGGATTGTTTAGGTCGTCTCCCAGGATACAAGACCAGGCAGTGAAGTTAAAGTTAAATGGAGTCAGAAAGAAAGAAGGTCTCAAACTCAGCTACAGTCAGCCCCCAGCTGAGGAGACAGCGCCCACGGCAACCTGATGAAATGTGCTGATCACACAGAACAAGCAAGGTGCCCACTGCACCCACACACACTGCACGGGTACATTCAGGGGGCCCTCAAGTAGGAGTTAAGTTATAGCCTCCCACCCACTGTACCCACACGCACTGCGCGGGTACATTCAGGGGGCCCCTCAAGTGGGAGTTAAGTTACAGCCTCCCACCACCTCAGCCCATTTGAGGCCTCTACAACAGACTACCTGATGCTGGGTAATTTATAAGGAGCATGGAGTTATTTCTTACAGTTCTGGAGGAGGCTCAGCGTCAGGGAGCCACGTCTGATGAGGCCTCTCTGCTGTATCATACCAGGACAGGAGGTGGGAGGGGGAGAGAAGGGACCCAACTCATATTCTAACCAGGAACCCACTCCCAGACACTAGCATCAATCCCCTCAAGGGTGAAGACCCCCTTAACCTACTCACCTCTTAAAGTTCCCAGCCCTCAACACTGTCACATGGGGGTTAAGCTTCTAACAAACTCAAACCATAATTTCACCCACTTTGATGTTATATGACTTGGCTGCAAATAAATGTCTGTGGACTCAAGTCAAGTCCCCGCAGAGGACACTGGGTCTTCGGTCACCCACACTCCCTGTCTGTAGGAAGGACAGGCAGGAAGGTAGCGGCCACCTTGGTACTTTGGGGATGAAAGAGCTTGTTTATTCCCTTTTCTTCCCTTCAACAGTAACTTATAGAATGACCACTATGTCCTAGAGGATCCCTGGCAGAACCTGAGACTCAGGGGCGCAAGGAGGGGCTCATGAAGGACCAGAGCCAGCAGCAGCACGGTGGCCCTGATGTGAGGTGGCCACAGGAAAGGAGCTCACTGGTGAGGACCAAGCAGACATTGGCCACAGGGAACCTGGCTGCAGTGTCCCTTCTTGGGGCTACTAGGCTGAGGAGGCAGAGAAGGGACAGGGGAAGCTGAGTGTCCACAGCTCAACAGACCCTGAGCTTCCACGCCACACCTGTCCCTGGTGTCCGCACTGTGGGGAGAAGGTCTCAGAAGGTCACCTGCTACTACGGCTGCTGCGTGTACAGCTCGGAGGAGCACTCTGGATAAACAGGACCCATCGTCAGCAGTTTGGGGAACCGCAGCTCCCTACTGGTGATGGGTTTCACATGACAGACGTGTGTGTGACAACGGTGGCCATAGATCTCAGATTTTCAGGGACAAGTCCTGACTGCCAGTCCCTTTGTTCTTTAAAATTGATGTACTTGTGGATGCCTCAAATGTGAAAGACTGTCTATATAAACTCATTTAAATGTCAAGGAAAGTGCCGCCGAACCCCGTCTTTGATACTTCACTTGAAAGGGATCATCTCCGCATTACCCGAACAGACGCCATGTGCCTGGGAAATAACCACGGTTTGGATAATTTCACAGTCTCTGGACACACCTGGAGACTCCGGTGGTGGCAGACAGTGAGGCGCGGAGTCCCCCTCTGAAGAACAGCAAGCTTCCCGGCGATCTCAAGTGGGCCTTGGTGGAGAGCGAGCAGGAGCGTCGTCCGTGGGGGTGCTTCATCTTAAGGCGCATGTGAAGAGGAAATACTCCAAAAACGGGCGAAATAGGCCTCTCCATCTCACACTCACAACGAAACCTGACGGATATTTCCCTTCAGAATCAACGGGAAGGTTTATTTAGAGATTTGGGATGGAGTTCGGGGGGCGGGGGGCCGTGCAAACAAATATTCCCCCAGCTGGTTCCCTTACGTCGAGATCTGTAAATAATATTCTGCAATAACAAAAGTTATGAACCAACAGTTCTCACGGAGAGGAGAAAATATTGGCAAATAAAAATGCTCGTGCCCGGAATATAAACCACCATCCCCCTCAGACTGACAAATGGAAACACTTCCACCATCCACCGAGAGGAGCAGCAAGCAGCCAGCGGGGCCGGGGCAGGACCCTGGGAGCTCACTCTGCCCCGCCAGGGTGTCCATCCTTTGTCAGCCCAGCCCACCGTGTACACACTGGAGGGCACCTAATTGCTCATAAAAATGATTTGCTGGCTGTTTAGTTTTTTTAATAAACTATGGGGGTGGAGGGACACATCGAGTTCCAAGAGTGCTGGCTGTTTACCTTTCAAATTAATAAAGAGAAGCTGGCGGGAAGGAGTGGGAAGGGAGGCTGAACTGGACAAAGACAGGGGAGCCTGCTTTATGAGAGTATTTTTCTCCAGGTGGGAGACAAGAAGGCCCCGCTGGGGTGCTCCAGGGCCGCCCACCCCAGATGACCGAGCTTCTGTTTCCTTCTGTTCTGAAATCCACCTCACCCCCATGCCCACCTCTGGGCTACTTGTCCCTAGATGAAGCCTGTCCGTGTGGGCATCTGGCTGGCCCCTTCCAGGTTTGTAATAAGGAGGTGGATCCCCGAGGGCCCTGGTGAGAGGGTGGGCTGGGGGCTGCAGATGCCTCTGGAGCCCTCTATCCTATAACCTGCCCTGGACACACCCAGGGGTCACAAGACACAGGCAGAGGCCGGGGGACGATTCTGCAGGCTGGGGACCCACCTGGCTTGCACGTGACTTCCTTCCCCAGGACAGGCACAACCTGGCACACAGCAAGTGCTCAATAAATAATGTCCCCAGGCAATGGACCCCCAAGAAGCAACCTATCCCCTTCTAGGGAAATCACACTGAGAATTTAATAAACTGCAGAATTCTAGACATCCCCCCTGCCTCTGAGTAGGGTTGCAGCTGATCCACCCTCCCCCCCCAACATGCACCAAGCCCCCCCAGCCCCCCCGCGCCTCCCCCAGATGCAGGAGAGACCAGCCGCCCAGCATGACCATCACAAACTGGCCCCTCCCTGCCCTGCCCCCTCTTGTGCTACAGAGCCCACGCTGAGCAGCTACCGGGCAGAAATGTCAGCTCCTAAATCAAAGACATACATCACCGGCTGCCCAAATTAACACGTTTTATGGAGCCGTAAATGATTTTATGATAAATAGGCAGGGAGGGTTATGAATCAGGTTACGCAACCGTGCCTCTCCCCTTGGCCCGATCCCCGTGGCTTCCAATTGAGCAGCAATACGGGGGGCGTGGAATGACATTTAGTTACATTAAGCCACAAGCGTGCCTCTCTCCCTCGCTGTTTTCCCCACATAAAATGAGGATGAATGCCCCTGCGGCAGCTCCGAGGCCTTGCTCAGCCAAGGTACAGGACTCGGCGCCCCGGGTCGTGTGAGTTAATTTGCGCGGCTCCGGCCCTGGCAGAGCCGTGAAGGCCATGTCGGGACTGCGATGGGCTCCGTGGGCTGCTCGGTAGCCAAACCACCAGCAGCAAAAGGGGGAAATGGTGCCTGGGAAACATGGAGGCCCAAGGGGGGCTGAGAGCCCCGGGAGGGTCCGTCCACTCTGCAGAGAGCATCTCCTCTCAGGGCCAGGCTCTGTGACGGGCACCGTTTTCTCAGAAGACGCCGTCAGCTCAAGGATAGAGCCTCCTTCATTTGAGAGGCAGGGCAGGACAGGTGGCAGCCACATGGGGGAACAGACTCTACCAACGACATTTTTCCTGGCAAGGGTGGGGGGACGGAGGAGACCGGAGACCCTGCCTGGCACCTTCAGCCCTTCCGCTCTAAGAGGGGTCACTCTGAAGACACCCAGAAAACCCAGGGGCACCAGACCCTCCACTGGCCCTGAGATCCGAGAGTCAGAACTCCCCCAGCTAGAGTGTGAATGCGTAATTCAGGGAAGGAACACTTTTTAAAGATTTACAAAATTTAAATGAAATTTAAGGCTTTTAAGCGAATGTCTGAGATGCTGAGGACAGAGGAGGTGGGAAGAGAAGTCATGGTACTGAAAGGACAAGGACAGGAACTGTCTCCGCCTTCAGGAATTTTCCAATTAAATGAAAATACGGTTTCCACCTGGGCAAAGGACTCAGGAAGGGGCCGGTCTTTTCTCTCACGCAGCTACCAGGGCAGTAAACCAAGTGCTGTCCTCCCTAGCTCTCCCCCGTACTTGTCTTCTCCCCCAACATGTCTGAAAACATATCTGCTTGGTGGAGCGACCCTGAGGAACAGTGGGTTCTTTTGCTGAAAGCCTAATCTTTGCTAATGACACCCACATGCCTCAGCCATGGGTGAGGGCACCCAGGAGCCCTTCTTAGCAGGGAAGAAGCCAGCGAGGGCTGTGCAGCAGGAAAAGGCTGGCCGATAAGGTCCAGGAGGAGAGGGTGAGGTCAGGGGCTCTCCCGGGACGCCCAGCACTCATGTCACAAGTACCCGGTTTAGCCTCCCATAGTCCACAGAGTATTTCAGAAACACAGACAATAAATGAGGACTGTGAAAATAGCAGACTTAGATTTTTTCAGCCCTTGGGCTCAAAAACAAAAATAAATCCACCTTTTTGGAAATAAACTAAGACCTGGGGTCTCCACTCGAAAGTTGTTCCTGGCCTTGAGCCCTGAAAAGCAGGAAAAAACCCAGGCTTGGCTTCACACAGCTCAGAAATAAATTAAAGGGAGGACAGTGATGAATGTGGGCAGTACCGAGATAGAGCTGATGTTGGTGATAAGAGACCCGACACACAGGCCTCGCAGCCGCAGCCTCGCCCTCCCCCATCACCACTGGCCTTGTGGACGTCCGGCATCTGTGTAGCAAGGTGAGTAACTGAAGGTGTGGGCGGTTTCTGCATCACCCACAATGTTCACGGCCCAGTTATGACGTGCTCACCTTCTCAGTGACAGAGGAGAGAGAGACAAGGTGGGAGAGATATGAATTTTGAGGTCCCCTGAAGGCCCCCGGTCACATGCAGGCACCTGCTCTCACTGGCAGCCCTTGGCTGAGCAGAGGAAACTTGAGGCAAATCAATACACCCGTATTCAAGAGAACCCTCCACTCCATTTCTGCCTTACTCTAGCACAGCAGGAAAAAATAAAAACATCTCAAAAAGCTCATTGCGTGGATGATAGCCAGGGCATGTTCTCCAGCTCCTCAACCACAAAGCAGGCCACGGGAAGTCAGAGGTGCTGGAAGCTGGGAAAGTCACCACTGCCCAGGCAAACCTTTGCCCAGCATGGCCCGACTCACCTGCTTCTGGGCCACCCATCAAAACAAACTCTCCTGTACTCAATTCAGCCCTCAGGAACCAGGATCACTACAGACAGGTCCTAGAAACAAGCAATTCCAGGTTCCTGAATAAAGCTCCTGCACACTCGAGTGTGACAAACCGTCTCTCATTGCTGTGGCTTCCGTAGAGTCCACATCACCGTGGATACAAATGCCCTACACCCAGAGAATCCACACCTCTGCTCACGTCGCCTGGGCATCCTGGAAAGCTGGACTCTGGGGAGGGAGGATGGGGGACCTTTGGATACTGGCCTCCCTGTAGTTCTCGGCACAGGTGGCCCCCTGGCACCCTGGCCCTCCCCTCTTGTCATCCATCCCCATGTCACAATCACCTGGGGTTGTTGCCCCATCTGATGGAGAGCTCCATGCAGGCAGGGCCCTTTCCATACACACCAAGTGGTCTGTGTCTGGGAA
Source organism: Galagoides demidoff (assembly GCA_963574575.1). NCBI lineage: Eukaryota > Metazoa > Chordata > Mammalia > Primates > Galagidae > Galagoides > Galagoides demidoff. The sequence continues at coordinate 3,250 of CAUYQV010172028.1, read as the reverse complement.
AATGCCTGGCAGCCAATAAGATAAATAAGATGGGTGGAAGGTCAGTTGAGTGAACAGAAGCCCAACAATCTCACTCTCATGAAACTCACTACCCTGTGTCCAGTACTCGGCCTACAGTAATCATAAGTGTCTCGACATCTGTGATGGGCTTTGCAGGTGATGAACTTCCCTGGTGAACTCGTCCTCACCTGTTAACAGCTGAGGGCAATCGCCCATGAGAACTCCGGGAGAAGGGGCTGAGAGCACCTACCCCTGGGCTGGTGGGGGTCAGGTGGTAGAGTCAACACAGGGCTCCGAGTCCTCGGCTCACTCCTCTCAACACCATCGAACACCCAGACTCCACAAGGACTGAAATGTCCAGAGATTGATTCCCGAGCAATGCCCCACTCCTGGTACCCACTTATCTCTCTGTTTGTGTTGCTGTAAGGGAACACCTGGGGCCAGGTAATTTATGAAGTAAAGAGGGGTATTTGGCTCACAGCTCTGCAGCTATCTAGGAAGCATGGTGGTGTCATCTGCTTCTGGGGAGGGCCTCAGGCTGCTCCCATCCCCGTGGAAGGTGAGAGGTCTGGAGAGATCTCCAGGCAAGAAAGGAAGCAAGCGGGAGGGAGGAGGGAGGGGCCAGACTCTAACACCCAGCTGTTGTGGGAACTAACAAAACAAGAACCCCCCCCCCAGGAGGGCATTACTTGTTATCTATGCAGGGGCCACCGCCATGGCCCAAACACCTCCCATTAGACCCCACTTCCAACATCAGAGATCAAATCTCAACATGAGGTTTGGAGGGACAAACCCCCAAACCACAGCACCTCCATAGCCTGAACTCTCTCCTGCAATAGGCCCCTGGGAGTTCAGGCTTAGAAAGGAAAAATTGGGGGAGGAATAGCCGATGGTGTATGGCCAGGCTGGAGCCCACCATGAGCACTGGGAAGATGGCACGGCTGGGGCTGGCACAAGCCTATCCTCAGCAGAATAAAGTGTGTCTTACGTTGAATCACCACAGGAAGCACCTTCAGGAGACCCAAAGGATGCACCTCCCTCTCTGGGTATGAAGGCCAGTTCCCCCTATCCCGGGGCCACAGACACCCCTTCTCTGAGGGACAGTGCAACTCATTACAGCCTCACAGCGGGGCAGGAGGCGAAGGGTGCACAAGGGTCCACTCCCGTGGCCTCCAGGAAGAATGATGACCAAGTCCAGACATGGTACCCCGCTGCCAGGCTGACCCATCAAGACACGGTACCCCACTGCAAGGCTGACCCATCCAGACATGGTACCCCACTGCCAGGCTGACCCGTTCAGACACAGTACCCCACTGCCAGGCTGATCGCTCCAGACACAGTACCCCGCTGCCAGGCTGACCCGTTCAGACACAGCACCCCACTGCCAGGCTGACCCGTCCAGACACAGTACCCTGCTGCCAGGCTGACCCGTCCAGACACGGTACCCCACTGCCAGGCTGACCCGTCCAAACACAGTACCCCGCTGCTAGGCTGACCCGTCCAGACACAGTACCCCACTGCAAGGCTGACCCATTCAGACACAGTACCCTGCTGCCAGGCTGACCCGTCCAGACACGGTACCCCACTGCAAGGCTGACCCGTCCAGACTCGGTACCCTGCTGCGAGGCTGACCCATCCAGACATGGTACCCCACTGCAAGCCTGACCCATCCAGACATGGTACCCCGCTGCCAGGCTGACCCCTCCAGACACGGTACCCCACTGCCAGGCTGACCCATCCAGACACTGTACCCCGCTGCCAGGCTAACCCCTCTAGACACGGTACCCCACTGCAAGGCTGACCCGTCCAGACACGGTATCCTGCTGCCAGGCTGACCCCTCCAGACATGGTACCCCGCTGCCAGTCTGACCCTTCCACACACAGTACCCTTCTGCCAGGCTGACCCGTCCAGACATGGTACCCTGCTGTGAGGCTGACCCATCCAGACATGGTACCCCGCTGCCAGGCTGACCCGTCCAGACATGGTACCCCGCTGCCAGGCTGACCCGTCCAGACATGGTACCCCACTGCCAGGCTGACCCATCACGGTTCTCACAGAAGACGTGCCTCACAGAGAGGAGGTGGAGGAGGGACACAAGTCCTAACTCAGACCTCTGACAAGCCCCTGAAAGCACAGTGTGTACAGTGCATAGTGGGCTGGTCACTCTGGACACTGCTGAACAACCAGTCTCTGGCCTTGGTGCTGAACCAGCCCAGTGGGGCCTGGCAGAGAGGAGCCCGGCAAGACAGAGATGCCCAGGCCAGGAGCACCTGGACAGCGTCACCCTGGATACCAGGGCACAGGGCCAGAGGAGGGAGGGGACAAGCTCTGGCTCCATGCCACCCCTGAAGATGAGTTCACAGAGCCTCATTCTAATTATAGGCCTTGCAACACAGTAGCCTGGTGCCACCAACATTCAGGTGGAAGAGCGTCTGCAGAGTATAATTATAAATAAATGTATATACAGAGAGAGAGAAAGCACAGAGAGGAGCAGAGACAGAGAGAGAGAGAGCACAAAGGGACAGAGATGGCCACCTGACTCATGGGCACAGATGCCTCCCAGAGCCAGGTCATGAGGGAATCTTGGTGAGAGGAGGTGGCTATTTTGGTGGAAACTCATGCACTATACCAAATGCAAAATCCCAGTGTGTGGCTGACCAGACAGATCCGTGGCTCCACAGGGAAGGGAGGGGTCCAGGAGACCAGCCAGCCAGCCCCTCCCTCACAAAGGGGGAGGCACAAAGGAGGAGGAGTCGCCACTGCCCAGCTCTCTGTGGTGAAGCCGAGGCTATGAGGGCGGGTCCATCACTCACTCATCTCACCCATGCCCTGTGTTAGATCAGCCAGAGTCATTCCTGGAGAAGCCCCTGCCACAGCTGCAACATGTCGTGTCCAGGGGGAAGCCCAGGAAGAGGAAGGTGGGGGCTAAACACAGGAGCATGCAGGTGTCAGGAACCCAAACCTGCCTGTACGTTCCCACATTTGCCCCTGAGCATGGAAAGCTTGGGAAGGGGCTCAGTGCCTGTGGCTCAATCGGCTAAGGTGCCAGCCACGTACACCTAAGGTAGCGGGTTCGAATCCCCAGCCCGGACCTGCCAAACAACAATGTTGGCTGCAACCAAAAAATGGCCGGGCGTTGTGGCGGGCGCCTGTGGTCCCAGCTACTTGGGAGGCAGAGGCAGGAGACTCGCTTGAGCCCAGGAGTTGGAGGTTGCTATGAGCTGTGATGCCATGGCACTCTACCCAGGG
>CAUYQV010172027.1:0-28507 GCA_963574575.1 Galagoides demidoff | reverse complement strand
CCCATAGACCCAGGAAAGATGGGGACCAGCAGGCTGTCGCGAGGGGCCTCTGCCTGTGTCCTCTGAGCAGCCTCTGAGGAAGCCAGCTACAGGCCAGGGGCAGGACAGATGTGTGTCCTGAGGGCTGTGGTCCTAACCTGGCATAGAGGAGCAGAAGGGGCCTCACTAGAGGGTGGAGCCCAAGGCCAGTGGGAAGAGCTGCACCATGACAGGTGGGAGCAAAGTGGAGAAACAATGCCGGAAACTTCTGCACATGGGTCTCGCCCAGCCCCATCTTGGGCATCAGTCCAAGAGTGTGGCCCTGTGGGGGCCACATGTCATCCGCCAACCCCACGGCTGAGCAGGGGCTGGGCCGCCAGCAGGATGTGCACTGTGGCTCCAGTCCCAGCCCCAGCGGTCCTCTCCAGGCCAAAGAACAAGGTGGGTCAGCATGGCCCCAGAGTCGGAAATGGACAGTGGAGGGCCAGGTCCTGTCCCTCAGCAGTGGAATTCTCCCCATCGGTGAATTCAACAGCAGCTGTAAGGCCACTGGTGCCGACACTCTCAGGTACGTGTGCTCTCCTCTGCCCTTCATTCCAAACTGGCCACTCCACTGTCATTTCTGACTCCTGAGCTTCTGTCTCCACACCCCCCCAAATTTTCCCTGTACCTGATTTCCATGACCTGTGTCACCACCAAAAACCACAGCCTTCTATTTGCTTCTCCAAATAAAACACAGGCTTCTGTGTTTATGTTATGTTAGTGAAAGAGCATCGTCACTGTCCTACAGGGAGGAGACATGGAAAGGATGGTGTAGGGACAGTGCCCAGGGCTGACCCAGGGCTTCAGCCACATCTGCTCAGGAGGTCCTCTGGTTTGCCCACCATTCTGTGGATGTGGGAAGTACATTTCCAATATCCACCAGGGAGCATTTCCTTTGATGGTTTTAAAATCTGAGAAGCACCACTCAAGACATTAGGAGAAGTCACCACTGGTGAAAGTGCTAATTATAAGGTAATTGGCACAAAAACACCTGCGATAAGCGTTCAGTGCTGGTTCTGAGGGCAGAATGTAGCCGAGAGACTATTCTGGGTCTCAGGTGTCCATGAAGAGGTAAGGACAGAAACCCCAGGACCCTCATCATGCCAGTGGGAAACAGAAGTCCCAGTCAGAGACCAGCGGAGCAGGACAGGAAACAGGTCACTCAACAGTGATGGCCTTTCCAAATACCGGCCTCAGGCTAGTGCCCTCGCTTTGACCTCTGACCAGTCACCTTGCTGTCAGTCCCCTAGTGGGAAGCTTAGCACCTGCGCGGGGTGACACTGGGAGCAGCCTGGGAACACTCACGCAGCAGCTGGCTCATGGGGGAGCTGCCGGGCACAGGAGGACAGCTGAGCCCGGGCTGGGAGCTTCACGCGCACCTAAGGGCACCTGGAAAACAGAACGAAGATTGGCTCTTAAGATCACTTCCTGCAAAACCTGAAGTTACTTTCCTCTTCACAGACTTCGCTCCTCTGCCTCGTCTCACCGGGCTTTGCCGCAGCGTCCTCTCCTTCCTCTGCTGCTCCGTCCAGTATTATTTAATCATCTAGTTCTGCAATGTTGTCTTTATTATTATTAACATATACTCTGGTTGTGTTTGTGTGCCTCAGAGCTCACTGTAGATTTTCATGCCATACATTTTGTTGTTTTTAATGCCGCTGAACATGTAGTGTCAAAGCCAACCCCAGACATAACGGCTATTGCCACAAACTCTTCTCTACCTCATCTTTGTGTGAACTTCAAGGTTCTCCAGAAAAGACATCTGACTTTCTGTGCGCCGAGCATGTCTCGTTACGGTGCCCTTGTCCTGGGCCCTCAGATGGCCCCCAGGGCTCCCTGAAGCCATGAGGGCAGTGACTGGCCCAAGATGCCACATTCAGAGGGGACAGCCATCAGCAGAGTGGGACGGCTCCCTGTCCTCCCAGGACACAGGCCACTAGGCTCTGTGTGGCAAACCGACCCGGAACAGTTTCCTTAGGCTTTTCTCGTGGGGGAGGGAGTACAATTAGAACTTGGGGTGTTTATCACGATAAAAGAAGAATATTGCAGATTCATCAACATTTTGGAAAGCAGAGCAAGGACAATAATCCTGCAACCTCATCCGGATACAAACGCTGATGATTTTCATAGATTTCCACCCAGGTTTATTTTATTTTGGAGGTTAACTCTTACATATGTTCAGCTTTTCACAGCACCTGAGAATGCCATCTCCACTTTACAGAAAGAGAAACTGAGGCACTGGCAGACAAAGAGCTGGTGGGAGCGTCTCACCGGCAGCAGACGCCCAGGCTGTGCATCATACTCAGAGGGGACGGTCCTCAGCATCTCTAGGGCCCAGGCCATGTGTCACATTCAGAGGGGACAGTCCTCAGCGTCCACAGGGCCCAGGTACAGTCTTGCCTTACATAAGCCACCCTTTTAGATCAGTGATTTTCAACTAGTGTGCTGCAAACATTTTTAAAGAGCATTAATTAAATTATTTTTTAAAGAAGTTCAAACCATCGTAAGTATATTTCCTTTTTTTTACTCTTTTCTTTTGATCCACATAATGTAAGCGTGGCTTGCGTTCAAGTGTGCTGTGAGATAAAAAAGGTTGAAAAACACTGCTTTAGACCAATGGGAAAGGAGATGCTGGTGATCACCCAGTGATTTACCATTAACTGGTTTGCAGTGCTAATGAATCTCCAGATCAAGCGTTTCTCTGGTCAATTGACGTGGAAATGTCCCCCACCCCTTAAACAGGGGACACAGCACCTTCTCGAGCTCCAGGCCTGGTTTACCATGTCCTTGAGTAAATCTAGACGGTTCCAGATCTTCAGGGCTGGCGACCGTCTCACTGAAATCCTTTCACGTCTAGAATTAGTTTCTCAGGAAAGACCCCAGGACCAGCCAGCTGTGTGTGGGGCTGCCTGAGGTGTCTTCTTAGGGCCCCCGGGGCTGCTGCACCTGTTCTCTGAGGGCTCCCTGCCCCAACTCCACTCTCTCTTACATTTTACTGGGGAACAATGAGTTCATTTGCATTCCCTGTGTGGGGAACCCCAGTGGGTCTCCAAGGTACCTGAGGGCTCTTTTTCCTTCTGCGTGTAGGGGACAGGACTGCGGGGCGCTAACACTTCATCTCCCCACTGTGTTAGACGTATTCTCGCTCTTGTCATTTGGGTCTTTACTAAAAGAACTCTGATATGTTTTCTTGTATTTTCTGTACATTGTAAAACTTCAAGAAACTAAGCTAAAGGAGGATGGAAACCACCTACAATCTTAAAAACAGGCGAGAGTATCACGGCCAACGTTTCCGCCGGGTTTTCCCATCATTTCTCCCAGTGAATAAAGGTCCGTATTCGTTGTTCAGAATAGAGTTATACAGAGCACGCTGTTTGCAATTCTGTTTTTGTTTTAGCAAAGCTGTGAACATTCCCGTGTTGCCAACTCCATTCTCGGAGCGCTCCTCCTTCCCGGGTAAACTCCTCAGTTCTGAACATTCCACCATTTTCATGTCAGCTGCCTGGGGCTACAGGAGGAAAGTGTGACAGGCACGGTGGTTGTAGACAGTAGAGGTTTATTCACGCATTCTGGAGGCCGGAAGTCCCAAGTTGGGGCGTCAGTGGTGCCACACTCCCTCTGTCATTCTGGCAGAGCCCTCCCTCGCCTCTTCCTGGCCTGTGAGGGTTACCAGTTATGCCTGGTGTCCTTTGCTTATGGATAGGTCACTCTGGTCTTGGTCTCTGCCCCTGTGGTCCCCTGCCTTTGTCCTTGGGTGTCTGTCTTTCCCCATCTCATAAGGACACCCTCTTACTGGGTTAAGGGCCCCCCCACTCCTGCGAAACCTCATCTTGACAAATTACACCTGCAGGGACCCTGTTTCCAAATAAAGTCACGTTCTGAAGTACTGGGGATAAGGACTCCCACACCTTTCAGGGGACACAACCCGTAATAGTCTCTTTAAGTGGCTCTCCTATGTTTTGCATTAAAGCTGTCTCGGTGCCTGTCAGAACCACCCCGACTCCCTCCCTCCTGAGTCACTGAACCCAGTGGGGGAGATCTGCCTCAGGGCCTAGGGAGAATGTTGAAGGCCCCAAGGTGGAACAGCATTGAATAGGGCAGGATGACTCCGAAACATCAAGCAATTTTTATGTTGTCTTTACACGTCAGAAGTATAACTTTTCTCTGGTTTTCTTATAATGCTGCACGCCCAGAAATAGAGCTGGAATAATCATTGAGCAAAAAAGGGGAACTTTCTAGGTATTGATTTGTTCATACAATCCTACCCCCATGAAGTTGGGAGGACTTTCATAGGTTAACATTGCAGAAAATTTATACAACGGAACACTTCCTGAAGTGAAGCAGACATGAAACTCAAGGTGAATCTTGTTGCTTGTAAAGATGCTGCGTAACATCCGAGCACAGTAGCCCAACCATCAGGCTGACTAAGTGTGGCTGCCACGTGGATAAGCTTCCTTGGGATAAGGTGCGTAGATTCAACCACAGGAGGGGCCCGTGGCAAAGGTATCCCCCCCAAAGGCCACGCCTTGCTGCTGGCCACCTAAGGTGGTTTGCGTGGTCATCCTCACTCCACCTCCAGGGCCAAGGAGAACACCCACCCACACTGTAGCACGTGCCACAGTGTCTCCCTGCCACTCCCTGGGCCCAGGGCTGCCACTCTGCACACTGCCACTGCTCAGCGACACAGATTTAAAACCACGTAGTTTCCCAAATGAGAGGTTCTGACCCAGCCAGCTCTGATCAGGTGTCCTCGCCTCCTAGCCTGTGGGCTTCCATGAACTGCACTGAACCTCAGAGAGTGGTCAGTGCCTCCCTTTGCTGGGGAGAGGGTCTCCTGGGACAGGAAGGCTGCACCCACCAGCAAGAGCCCCTAGGGAGCATTTCTGAAAAGCAGGTAGCATGGCCATGGGACTGGGCTCCTAGCCTGACACAGCCCAGCATCCTCAGTGCACCACTAATGCCACCACCAACCTCCCCCAAAGGAACAAGAAAGGAAAAAAAAGCAGGAGGACGCAGTGGTGGCCTATTTGTCAAGTTCTCTGCTTGCTGTGGGGAAAGATAATTTGCTACATAAATAATGAATTGGATGTGTGTTGCATGGAATTAGTTCTTGGAATGGCTGCAGTGTAGCTGTGTGATTCCAGGTCACTGGGGGCCACCAGTCCCCAGAGACACGGGCCCGGTCTGTGCAAGGCCCTTCTCATTACCCTGTGATGGAATGTCTTCTCCTGGTCTCGCCAACTCTATCTGGATGTGGCTAAGAGTTGAGAAGTATTTGGATGGGAAAACTACCAAGGAATCCAGAAGACTCAGGCCACACTCCATGGCCATGTGTCCCTGAAGTCAGTGCTCAGTGTGACTTTTCACTAGGAGTGCAAAGGTTCAAAACCATCCAAGCAGAAAGATTCCTCTCTCCCACCTCTGGCCCAGAAGCTGGTCTGTGAGCATGTCCAGGCAGCCGGGAATTCAGAGGACAGCAAAGGGAGTGAGGCCAGGAGGAGCCAGGTGCACCTGGCAGGCACCCAGAGGGCCCATGCCACCTGTGTGACCTGCCAGCAGCAGGGGCAGCACAGGGACGCACAGAGGCTGGGCAGAGCCAGGAGCTGCTGCAGGCCAAACCCTGGCACCCTGGTACCCTGAGAGGGACACTTGACCTTCCTTACAACACAGCAGAGGAGACGACGGTCTGCAGACAGGGGCCAAGTGGGGCCCACTCACCCGCCCTCCTCCAGCCTCCGGTCCTGGCCAAGACACATTCCAGAACCCCGAGAGGGAGAGGATCTGTTCACGCTGCAACTTGTCACCGGATGGCTGGATGCAGCTGGAAAGAATTCCAGAATTACCGACATGTTCCAATTTTAGACATCCTGCTTCCCAGGCCTGGCTCTCTCTGAACAGCCCCGAGCCCTCAGCACTCTGTGCTTCCTGAGCAACACTGCCCGCCCACACTCTGGGGCCTCCCCGGGTCCCCTGGCCTCTCAGTCCCCAACAGGGTGATTCAGTGACCTCCTGGGTTTCAGGGGTCTCCTCGCCTCCAGGTCTGTGACACTTGGCAGAGGGGTCTCTGCAGAGAGCTGCTGAAGTGAAGGGAAAAGACCCCTCCAGGAGCAAACTCCCTCACCCTCACCCCCACCCCATGCACTGCTGCTTTGGACCGTAGGAGATACAAAAAAACCTCCTGCCCTCAAGCTGGTGGCTGGTGCTGGCTTGTGGCTACATTGGGGTAGGACAGCCATACTCAGTGGCAGTGGCCCATGGCCCCAAGAGGTCCAGGCAGTGCAAGGGACAGCTCGCAGCATGCGGCTCAGGGCGTGTCCCCTCCCTGGAGCGGCTGATCACCTGCAGGGAAGGATATGTGTTCTGACACTTATTGTCATTCCTTGTTCCAAACAAGAGATAAACAAACAGGTTGCTTGAAAATAACTTTAAAAGCTTTTGAAAGGAAAGTTCCCAAGAGACCCACTGAGTCAGGGGCTGAGGCTCAGTCTGGCTAAGTGGGCCGCTCCCTGACAGAGCATGGCCTAGAGGCCCTGCTCAAAGCCCAGCACCAAAGCAGGAGCTGCAGAGCTAGGGTCTCTGGTGGCCATGAGTGCTGACCCCTCCTGCCATGAGGGTCCACACTGATGCCCAGCAGCCCAGAGTCCCCTCCTGGGAAGGGAGCAGATGGGGCCCGAGCCTGTCCACCTCTACCTGGTCATCTGGCCACCAGGGCCCCTCCTCAGGGCAGCTTCAACAACTTCTCTACAGCAGCTCGTCACCCAAGGAGACATGGAGGGGTCTTTAGGTGCCAGAGGGGTGGCACCACAGGGCACTCAGTGGTCTGGGTTGGGAGTCAGGCAGGGTCTGGATGACAAAGTGCACTCATGTGGCCCAAATCGGTGCTTCCAGACAGCTCTGCCCACAAGAGCAGCGGCCCCAGGCAGCTCACACACTTTCCCCTCAATGACCCTCAGGGTGAAAATGAGCAGAGTCGAGGGTGGCTCTGTCACAGAAGGACCCAGCGGGGACCTGGACAGCATACAGGCCACCTGCCTGCAATCCCTCAGCTGCACCCCAGGCTCCCATGAGCCTGGCAAACCTGGATTGGGCCCAGTCCCTGCAGTGAGAGGACAGACCAGGGACTTCCAGGACAGAGAGGCCAGGTTCCAGGGAAGACAGTGAGGCTCCCCCAAATCAGAGGAGCAGTCATCAGAGCTGAGGGCACAGCAAGGGCTGGAACTGAGCTGAAGGAAGGTAGAACATGGAGTGAAGAAGAGGGAGGGGCAGGCGAAAATAGAGAGGGAGGAGGGAGGGGTCGGTGCAGGGAGGAGGGAGAAGGGGAAGGAGGGACGGGGCAGGGAAGAGGGAGGAAGGTGAGAAAGAAGGTGAGGAGAAAGGAGAGACAGTGAAGGGGGGAGGAGAGAGGGAGAGAGCTGGGAGGAGGGAGGAGGGGAGATGGAAAAGGAGAAGGAGGAAGTGACAGGGGCAGGGAGGAGGGAAGAGGGCAGGAAATGGGGCAAGGGCAGGGAGGAGGAAGAGGAGGAGGAGGGGCAGGTGCAGTGGGGAGGGAAGAGGAGGCAGGTGTGGGGGGAGGGGGAGGTATGGGGGAGAGAGGAGGGGCAGGAGCAGGGGGTGGGAGGAGGGGGCAAGTGCAGGGGGGAGAGAGGAGGGCAGGAAAGGGGGCAGGTGCAGCAGGCTCTGTGCTCAGACATATTCCTCGCACTCTCTGGTTTTTTTGTTTTTTGTTTTTTTTGTATGAAAGGTCTTTATTGGTGGGGGGGCGGAGGGAGGCTGCAGAGCAGCCCAAGGAGGGAGAAGAGAAGAGAGGAGAGAGAAGAGGGGAGAGAGTGGAGAAGAGAAGAGAGAGAGGGAGAGTAGAGAATAGTGAGGGGGAAGAGGGGAAAAAGGGAGGTACTCTCTGGTTTTTGAGATGTTTATCTTGTGGTTTATCTTTAGTCTTCTGGAAGTTAATACTAAAAATGTACTTTTTGTTCATTATTTTCTTTAAGATTTTGGCAACAATAATGAATATTTTGGATTGTGTCAGGAAAGGTCATATCAAGGAAAACATGAAAAGATCAGTCAATCATATTCTTCCCCCACTGTTTCGAAAGAGATAGGAGGCAGATGGGGGGCTGCACTGGGCAGAGTGGGCTCCGCGGGGTGACGGGCACCTGCCCGCTCTTGGTGGTGGTTACAAGAACTCACACATTTGACAAGCTCAGGAACAGGGACCCACAGGGGTGCATTTTATGGCACATAAGTTATATCTCAATTTTTTTTTCTAATCTCTATTATATTTTCTCCCTAATTAGTTTGTAAGTCCCCTGGAAGGAAAGTATTTTCCTAAGAACGTGTGTATATGTGGGACTGTGGGATCCCAGGCTTATGGGAAAGCACAGGGAGGCTTATCCATTTCCTCCTGCCCATCTCATTTCTGAAAGGGTCAACTCTGTTGGGCCAGTCCCTTTCCTCCAAAGGCCCTCAGCTGTGCAGCTGGGTGTACCCAGGACAGAAGAAGCCTAGGCCATCTGAGCCATGTGAGGCCAAAGCCAGGTGGCTTGATGTCCTCCCTCGACCTGGCTGCCCCAGCAACCAACATGAGTCTTCTGCAGCCTCAGTGGATAGGCTCCTGAGGGCCAGTCCCGGCCACAGCCCTGTCTAGGGGCAGTCCCAGCCACAGCCCTGTCTAGAGCCAGTCCCCTACTAGAGGTCACACTGTTACTGGATCAGAGACGCAGGGTCTAGACAAGTTGGTTTTCCCTTTGGTGCCTGCCACTTGGCGCACCCACAGGTAGTGCTCATGAGTGTGTCCCTGACACTGTGCAGAGGTGACAGTCAGGGCCTGTGGTGGGCAGAACCCGAGAATACCCAGCCACGTAGGTTCATTGCACTCAACATAGGCAGGAGGGGCAAGCTGAGGCTGCTTCTCCAGTGACTCCAGGTAAAGTCATGTGGCAAAGGCATGACTAAGGTCCCTCATCGGCTGACTTGAGTTAATTGGGAGGGAGACAGATATTTCTGGGGGCCTGGTCCAAACCCCTGAGCCCTTCAAATCTGAGACACAGGTCAGAGGGTCAGGATCTGCAGCAGGTGCTCTCTCCTGGGCGGTGCTCTCTCCTGAGTTGCACACATGCCAGGAAGTGGGTTCTACTAACAGCCAGTGGCCCAAGTCCTGCTGCCTCATGAGAAGACCAGGGCAGCTAGAGGACAAGAGGGGCTGTGGGGCAGAGCCGAGTTACCTTGCTGAGGCCCCAAGACCACCCAGTCCCCAGGAGCCCCCAGCGGCCCCCAGCCAGTCCCCAGAAGCCCCCAGAGGCCCTAGCCACCACAGTAGCCCCAAGTGGTCCCCAGAGGCCCCCCTGCCACCTCACCCCAGAGGCCCTCACCCATCCCCCAGCTGCCATTAGCATCCCTCAGGGACCCCAGCAGTCCCCAGCTGCTCCCAGAAGCCCCCAGACTCCCCCAGCTGCCCAAGGCTGATGAGTAAATCCAGGCAAGAGCAGACGAGCCACTCAGCCAAGCCCACAGCAAACCACATACTCTATCTCAGCTTCGTGCTAAGTTAATGGGTGTCATCTTAAAGCCCTGGGTTTGGGGGAGCTGGTGAGCAGCAGTAGCCAAGTGACAGGGTGTCCAGAGAGCTGTGGGCTGAGCCACACCAGCACCCTCGTGTGGGTCCAGCTTATCCCTCCAGTCCAGCCCCACCTTATCCCTCCAGTCCAGCCCAAGATGGTCATGCTCACCTGGTGCCATCTTCTCATCCCGCCAGTCCAGCCCAAGGTGGTCATGCTCACCTGGTGCCATCTTCTCATCCCTCCAGTCCAACCCAAGATGGTCATGCTCACCTGGCGCCATCTTCTCCAAAGGCTGAGTCCTCATTGAGAAACCCTCTTTGCCCTGCCTGGCTGCTCTCCCTCCCAGCACCCCCAGGTTCCAGCTAGCTCCCAGCTGGGCACCGGCCACTGCCCACTCCCACCAACCTCTCACGTTCACTAGATCTGGTCCCATTCCCATGTTCCTTACAGAAACGTGGTTACTGAGGGCAAGTCCAGGGTTCGCCATGCAATTCGATGGTGTGTATCTCATCTTCAAGCGAGAGTGCCACCGTTTTACTTACCTGATATCAATCAACTTGACTAACATTTGTTTTCCCACACTCTGTCCTGCAGAGCACAGTGGCACACCTGGACTTCGTCATAGGTCTGACAGACTTTACACACTTTCAGGCCACTTTGTGTCCGAATCTGTCATCAGTATTGGCTAACCAGTGTCCCAGCCTCCTGCCTGTGTTCAGGGAACTCCTGCCCACCTCCCACTGGAGAAGCAGAAACGCCAGGACGCCCTTTGCAACTGTCCCTAGAGCTGGGGTGTCCCCAGTCTAGACCCCCACAAGCTGACACGCCTGTCCTGGCTTTGGATCAAGAGCTGATGTCACAGAGAGACCTCAGCCCCACCACTCAGTCCCACAGCAGCTCTGCACAGACTGGGCATGTGGCCCAGGGCCCTGAAGCAGCTCACACTGCCACGCCCACCCGCCAGCAGCTCTTCCTGCCTGCCTCCCAGCCTCTACACTCCCGGATGTACTTTGAGCCAGTGTGTCCCCTTCACACCCTGGGAATCCAGAACATGACTGTATTTGGAGGTGATTAGATTAATTTAGGTCATTAGGGTGGGTCCTATGATAAGACACCACCAGAACCAGCATCCTCGTAAGACATGGGGACACAGACCATGCAGAGGGATGGCCTGTGAGGACACAGGGGAGACCCCAGGAGAGCGGCCTCTGAAGGATCCAACCCTGGGACCCTGATATCAGGCTTCTGCCTCCAGGACTGAGAGAACAGATTTACGGTACTGTGTCCTGGCTGGAGCAGCTGGGGCAGCCTTCCGGTAAGAGTCTACTCTGCCCAGAGCCAGCTCCTCCTCACGGCCCCTGCCCAACACCTCCACCCCTTGAAAATGACAGTCCCTATGCACCTGCGCCCCTCACTCAGGCAGGCCCTCGCGTGCCGTCAGCCACTGGGAGACCTCAACAGGCCCTGTGCACCTGTGCCCCTCGCTCAGGCAGGCCCTCGCGTGCCGTCAGCCACTGGGAGACCTCAACAGGCCCTGTGCACCTGAGCCCCTCACTCAGACAGGCCCTCACGTGCTGGCAGCCACTGGGGGACTTCACAGTCCCTGTGCACCTGCGCTCCTCACTCAGGCAGGCCCTTGCATGCTGTCAGCCACTGGGAGACTTCACAGTCCCTGTGCACCTGTGCTCCTCACTCAGGCAGGCCCTTGCATGCTGTCAGCCACTGGGAGACCTCAACAGGCCCTGTGCACCTGCGCCCCTCGCTCAGGCAGGCCCTCGCATGCCGTCAGCCACTGGGAGACTTCACAGGCCCTGTGCACCTGCGCCCCTCACTCAGGCAGGCCCTTGCATGCTGTCAGCCACTGGGAGACCTCAACAGGCCCTGTGCACCTGCATCCCTCACTCAGGCAGGCCCTCGCGTGCCGTCAGCCACTGGGAGACCTCAACTGTCCTGCTGTTACTCTGTAGTCCAGCCCTGAATCCCAGCTGCCTTCTCCACCCTCTCTTTAATACCTAAGTTTAATGTTTGCCCTAGGTTTTGCTTTCTCTTCAAAAACTAACTTTCTGCCAAGTTCCCTTCACCCTCCTCCCCTCCCTTACACCCACCCCTTTTACGAAACCCCAGGAAATTCAGGGAGCTCTCAGGAGACCACAGGTCAGCACAAGCACAGCCACCTCCAACAACCAGTGGCCTCACCAAGGCCCCGAGCCAGCTGGGGGCTGCATCCCAGCAGATTCCCTTCCCCATTCCTGCTTGCCCTCCTCAGGTATGTGTTCTGTGCCCAAGTGAGTGTTCCCTGCTCTCAAAGTAGGACTCAGCAGAACAGAAGCTAGTCACTTAATAGGGTGCTTACCTGTTTAACGTGGTTCCCTTGGGACAGGATGTGGGAGGCTATTTGCCGGTGACAGGTGGCCACCCCCTTGGTGTGGCAGCAGCTCCCATGAGAGTGGTCCTGGTGCATGTACCCAGCCCCCAGAAGGCAAGAGAGTCCTTCTCCAGGGTGCTGAGGGGCAGCTTAGACTCCTGGCATGAGTTCAGCCAGTGTGTCCTCCCACCCAGGACACTGAATCCAGAGAAGGTGGCACAATGGGGCAAGAACAGCTGGACTCTGCTCCACGCTCTGAATGACTTGAGCCCGGTCCTCAGCCACAGATGCTGTGACCCAGTCACCTGCCACTGGCTGATGCGTCCTCTCTTTTCTATGTAGGGGGCTATCCCAGCCCGGTCCATACAGGGCAGATCAGGTCATCACATGAAAATGTCCGTGCCCCTCGTCAGCATTCACGCCTAGAACCTTCTCAACACTCCTTGTTCTATTTGTCTGTTTAATTTTATTTCTGCTTTTCCGATTTTAACTTTTCCGCCTCACTGTCTTACAGGACACGTCAAGTTTCCAGCCCAGCAGGCTTCATCTCTGGCTCGGGCACCTCATCTCGTCAAAATTCTTCTGGAGCTCTTCACTCCACCCGCCCCGCTTGTCCACCCACCTCAGTCTCGGGTCAGCAGGCATCACAGCAGCTGTGAAATCAGCCTGTGCCCCACATCAGTGTTCCAAGCAGCAGGCGGGGATGGTGGGCCGCGATCGGGCGTCGTCGCTCTCCTTGGGACCTGCCTCCTTTGCCAAAGCTTGTACTTGAGATTAAGTTTTCCTGCAATTACTTCAGCATGAAGGTGAGTTTGGAAAGTCTCAGCAAAACCTATTCATCTGTTTTACCATTGCACGAGACGAAAAAAGATGAGTTGAAAGAGATGGAGAGCACGTCTGCACGTGTATAACTCCAAGAGCCCCTCAGGCCAAGCCGCGTGGGCTGCAGAGTTCAGGCCAAGCCGCGTGGGCTGCAGAATTCAGGGAGGAAAACGGGAACGAGTAGGTGCTAGAAAATGCACTTCCACTTACCCTCTGATCAAGTCCGTCACCAAAATGTCTCACACTAGTTAAAAAGAGAATTTAATTTTTATCCCACTGTTCCTGAAGAATAATCACAAGTTGTAGTCCTCTGAAGCAGCCATCGCCAACTTTTTTGTCACCAAGGACAAGTTTCACGGAAGACAGTTTTTGCACGGGCTAGGGTGAGGATGGTTTTTGGAATATTCAAGCGTATTACTGTGCACTTTATGTACATTACTATATATTGTAATGTATGTTCATCACATGTAATGAAATAATCATACAGCTCACTATAGAGCAGAACCAGTGGGAGACCTTCGCTTGTCTGCCTGCAACCAGACAGCCCCCTCTGGGGTGGTGGGAGACAGTGATGCCTGAGTGTGTTGCCTGTGTCCTCGGCCCCCCTCAGATCATCAGGCAGTAGATTCTCCTAAGGAGCCTCAACCCAGATCCCTCCACGCGCAGGTTCCAGTAGGGTCTGTGCTCCTATGACAGTCTGATGCCCCCGCTGACCTGGCAGGTGGCTGAGCTCAGATGGTGATGCAGCCATGGGGAGTGGCTTCCTCACTCACCAGCCACTCACCTCGTGCTGCGAGGCCCAGCTCCTCACAGACCACAGACCAGTACTACTCTGTGGCCCAGAGGCTGAGGACTACAGCTCTGAAGGATTTTATAAGAGAGGGTCTCTCAGCCTCTTCTTTTTCTCCCTCAGGAGGTAACATGTGAAATCTGAAGATAATTGCCAAATCTATGATTACAGAGAAAATCTCGTAAGTGCCACTCACAACCACTATCGATGACCATGGCCATGGACCAGGGCCGCACAAGCATCCTTTGTGTGACTGAGTGTCCTCCCCTGAGGCTGAAAGGACACACTCCTAACAATGGGACAGATTGGGGTGTAGGGTCATGTGACTCACAAAAGTTGTGCAAACATTCTGTCTGAGTGGAGAGGGTGACCCCAAACTTGCTCAGCCAGCTCCTCACTGTGCCCTGGCAGCTCCTGGACACCAGCCTAAAGGCCCGTGCTGAAGACACACAGCCACACAGGAGGGCCGTCACTGCCCAGTGTGCCTCCCCTCCCACCCAGAGCCCCCCCAGGAGGGCCGTCACTGCCCGATGTGCCTCCCCTCCCACCCAGAGACCCCCCCATCAGGCCATGGGACAGCCAGGGCAACAGTCCCCAGGGGAGCAGGATCAGGAAGGTTTGCTTCAGTTTACCTTAGAACACCTGTTTGATAATTTCACCTAAAGACAATTAGGTTTGATTCATAATATATGAGTTTTCAAAGAAGTGCTATTTATTGATATTAATTTGTGAGCTATAACTAGCCAAGAACCATGGGGAAATGTATATATAACATGATATATTCAGATCCTACCTTGTTCATTTAAAGTTGACAATGTTTGTAATAAATATTTTATGTATTTTGTCCCTGTTTAAAATTCAATGGAAGCTCTGTAAGTTGACCACCCAAGGGACTGCAACAAGCTGGTCAGCACATGAAGGTGGTCACCATGAGGAGCTAGGCCAGTGCACTGACACACACGTGGCTCACATCTGGTCTGTGGGAATCAGGTGGACTTGAAGTGGAGGTCAGCATAGTCAGGTGGTCAGCCACAGAGGGTCTGTGGGAATCAGGTGGACCTGAGGCGGAGGTCAGTGTAGTCGTGGTTGGCCACAGAGGTTCTACTGCAGAGGCTCAGTTTTTGTCAGCCAGTACTACAGGGATTTGTGTCCACCAGAAAATGAAAGTTCGAGCCGGGCACAGTGGCCTGTGCCTGTAATCCCACCACTCCGGGATGCCGAGGCCAGTGCAGTGCCTGAGCTCAGGAGTTTAAGACCAGCCTGAACAAGAGCAAGACCCTGTCTCTTAAAAACACATAGCCAGGCATTGTGGCAGGTGCCTGTAGCCAGGAGGCTGAGGCAAAAGAATCACTTAAGCCCAAGAGTTTGAGGTTGCAGTGAGAGGCTATGGCACTCTACAGAGGGTGACATAGTGAGACTCTGTCTCAAAAGAAAGAAAGAAAGAAAGAAAATGAAAATTTCAGTTTGGGGATTTTAACATTCTCCCATTTACCCTGCATGCTATAACATCTTCACCGTCCTTAATGGCCCCTGTTTTCCTTCAAATCTCCCCATTTTGCCTGGCACGTCTGCCTTTCAGCCCCTCCCATCACCAGGGCCGTGGGCAAATTGAAAGCACTCTCTCCTGTGCGTTCTTCACCTTCACCTCCTCCACTTATTGATTATTTTTTATTGTTTCTCTTCGGAGCCTGATTGCCTCCTGGAGAAGAAATGTGACTTCTCGACCCGAGACCCAGACGGGGACTGACGCCTGTTTCAGATGCAGCCCTGCCCCCTCTTCCTGCTCACTCTCCCTGAAAGTAGATGACAAGACACGAGTGTTGGAGCAAATTCTAAACTCATACGTGATTTATTCATATAGGTATTTAATAAATACCTTGGAGTGTGTGTGAACACAGGCATGGACACACACGTGCTTACAAGGGGCCTGTGTGTGTCTGTACAGAGATCAGTTTTGTTTTGTTTGTGTCTTGACATGTCCTGGATATAAAAACTTAATCTGCCCAAGTGGGATAAAAGGGTTCAAAGTTGCTTGGATATTGAAGGTTTCATATAAGCAGCAATATTTGTGTGAATTTTTCCTCACTATGATGAGCTATGGAGACACAAATATTGAAGTTACAAGCTTTAATATTTAACCAGTGGCCAGTCTGCCGAGGTGCGTCTCTCGTCTCCACGAGGGTCCTGGTACGAGCAGAGACTCGTTTTAATAGACAGCATGCATTAAACAGGGAGGGTTGTTAAGTCACGATTCAGCCAAGAGCCACGGGGCACAATATGTTCTGTGGGTCAAAAGCACACTTCCTGAAGGGGCCAGTGAACTAGAACAGCGTCCTTGTTATTAATCCGGAAATTGCATTTTTAGAACTGATATTGTTGACTGCGTAAGTCCCTATTTTTTCCCCTGTGGAATTTTTCTCCACTGAAAATCAAACAACGTCCCTTTGTTCCCTCAGAGGCTCACGGTCAGCCCTTCTCGTGTTGACTTTGGTCAGTGTGTGTGTCCTCCCGAGCTGGGCACCGGTGTGAGACTCTGTGACACATCTGTCCCTCCCTCAGCAGTGACCTGCACAGACGGCCTCTTCAGGAGGGCCAGGCAGCTTCGCCGGCTGTGCCTCAGAGGACAGATGGTCGGGTTGGGGTGACAGAGATGTGTGGGGTGCACGCAACTGCTGTCCCAGAGGTGTGGGTGTCTCTGAGTCCTTGCCTCCCCTCAAGGCTGAAGGGTGGTCCTGAATAAGCGGACCAGTTTGGAGCAACTTACCCACAACACGTGCTCGGGTCTGATTTACATAACATTTGCCTGGAGACGGATGTCCTTTGAACGCTGTCCAGCCCTCCGAATCCAGTAAGATTTTCCAGAGGATGTTGTGTACCTACAGAAAGAAAACAGGAGCCTCAAGGATGCCCATCCGTGTCTGAAATGTCTCCACTGCACTCACCTGTCTCCACAGCTTGTCCAGTGGGGACAGGGAGGGGGACAGGCTGTAAGGTGGGAAGCACAGGTGCACTTACCTGGGCTCTAATGCAGGTGTCCTGGTCCTGGCTCAGCTACTCGTCAGCAAATCATCTTGAACCGGCCGGCCAATTCCCCTGCCTGGCCCTGGAAGTGACCATTCCCACTGCTGGTTTCCTGGAGGTGCAATGGGACTCAGGTGGGATGTGTGGGTGAGTGTGTGTGTGCACACGTGTATGTCAGAGCAGCTCGCCCACGTGTTGGGGCAACACGCCCACGTGTCAGGGCAGCTCACCCGTGTGTCAGGGTAACACACCCACGTGTCAGGGTAGCTCACCTGTGTGTCAGGAAACCCCCACCCATCCCCAAGGTCAGGGTAGCTCACCCACAACTGCACGGCATGTCTGTCTATTCTTCCTACCTGACCCCCAGCCTGCTTCCTGTTAAGGATGGCAGAATGGATGTCATTGTCACAAGTCCAGGGAGACCCTTCTAGGTGACCCGGGACTTGGGGCAAAACTTCAGGATACACAGGTGCTGGGCTAACCTGACTCACTGCGCACAGAATTGACTGTCCTGGACAGGTCCTCCCTGCCGTGAGATGAAAGTGGACACAGCCCACCCGCTCAGGCCCCCACATCTCATACCTGCTGGAGGTGGAAAATAAACCACATTAGGACCAAGGGCGACAGCTGCTTCTTGCGGGCAGACATGCTGGAGGGGAGAGGAGAGGACTGGGGCAGATGAGTCCTTCAGGAAAGACAGGTGTTCAGGGCCCTCGCCCATCACACGTGGCTTTCAGGAATCCAGGATCCATGAGTGTGCCCCAATTAAGACCACCTTAACCCTTCCCCCGTATACATGGCGAAGCCCTTAACCATCTGGTGAGGCTGAGCAGGCTCCCCAGTTGGTAAGGCAGATGACTAACGCAGCACCAGGCATCCCGTGTCCCTCCAGCTCCCGAGTCACAGCTTTGTAGTAACCCAGTTGTTCCTGCCAGTATCTAAGTGATTAGAACCTGTGTTTAAAACACATGAAACATTTCCTCTAGGGTTGGGAAATGATTCGTTCATCCGCAATCTTGTAGCTCTGCAGAAAGAACTTTATTCAAATCTCCTCCAGCAGGAAAGTCAAGAAATGTATTCAGATTCCAGCTACAGTAACAGAAAACGTGTTTTTAGAAAGTGGTGCAAGCATCAGCACTCTGACACCTTGAATGGCACCCTCGCCTCATCCCCACCCCCAGTTCTTGGCTATATACTTCAGGAGGATGCAACGTCATGTGTTTTTGTGACAACCATGTGGCTCTCACTCCTCAGAAGCATTTCTGGTGAATTTCCGGGAACCTGGAACGCCACCATCCTTCAGTGAGTTTGCAACCGTAAGAACTGCCACCCACCAGCTTCCCAAAGCCTGTGTCTCCCACACTCTGGAACAGTAAGTCTCAATGCAAGGACCAACTGGACAACTGGACCACCCCCTCCCCCCTGCTAATTCAGGTCACTGCCATCTGCACCAGGACCCAGTGGTGTCCAGGCAGGGTGGCCTTGCCTGTGCAGCCAGCAGACCCTGAGACAGACCACAAGCTGGGATCAGCCCTGGGGGCTGGGGAGGAACCCTGTCCCCATAAACTCATTGCATCTTCAAACGGGGGTAGAAATGTGAGCGTGGGCCCTCTCTTCATTGCTGCAGCATTATAGTAAGACCCGAGATCAGGTAGCGAAAGTCCTCCAAACTTCTATTTCGAAATGATCTAGCTATTCTAAGCACTGTGCATTTTCACATGCGTTTTGGAACTAGATTGCCAATTTTTACAAAGAGAGAGACTGCTAGAATTTAATGGGCACTGCACTGAGTCTGTGCATACATCTGGGGGAGCTGACACCCCAACCACATTGCATCTCCCAGTCTGTTACCACAGCAAATCTCTCCAACTAATTTGGTGTAGTTTAGTTACTCCTATCAAAGTGTTACAACTTGCAATGAACGCATCTTGCATATCCTTTGTCGGATTTATCCCCAAGTATTTCCTACTTTTTAATGATACTGTGAGTGATATTTTTTCCAACTTAATTTCCAATTGTTGTCAGTATATAAAAGAACAATTGATTTCTGTTGATTGACCTCATAGCCTGCACCCTTGCTAAGCTTTCTTATTGGTTCTAATTGTTATTTTATAGATTCCATGGGATTTTCTACATAGATAAACCTATGACCTGAAAATAAAGACAATTTCACTTCCTTCTGATCTGGATGCCTCTGTTAGTTTTCTGGTAAGGTGCATTGCTCTGGCCAGAACCAGGACAATCAGGATTGCAGGTGACGCGTTCTCTTGCCTGGTCCTGACCTTGTAGGGAATTCAGTCTCTCACCATCAAGCACGATAGTAGCTCTAAATGTATGGTAGCAGAGAAACCACCTGGGCCAGAGTTTTCTAACTCCATATTTAATTTATCTAATCAATAATAGGCTATTTAGCTTATCTATTTCTTCTGGACTAAGTTTTGGTTGTGTCTGTCTTTAAAGGAATTATGTCCACTTTAAGTCGTTAAATCTATTGGTATAAATTTATTCAAAATATTCCCTTATTATAATTTAAATATCTGAACATGACTGTAGTGATGCCATTTCTCTCCAGTTTTTTGGCCCATCTAACTGGGCGTTTATTAATTTTATTGATCTTTTCAAAGAACCAGCTGTGGGTTTCACTTTTTTCCCTAAGATTTTCTGTTGTTTCTGATTTATCGATTTCTTTTCTGATGCTTATAGTTTTCTTTCTTTCTTCTCTTTTTGAGTTTCATTTGCTCTTATTTTTCTGATGTGCTAAGGTAGAATTTGAGATAATTTGAGACTTTTCTTCCTTTCTAATGAGGTAATTTAGTGTATACAATTTCCAGTCAGGACTGCTTTAGCTGCACTCGGCAAACTGACATATGCTGTGTTTTGTTTTTCTTCATTTATAATACAATCTTTTTTATTTCTTATTTATGATCTATAAGTGTATTATTTAGTTTCCAAATATTTGGAGATATTCCAGACATATTTCGTTATTCATTTCTAGGTAACTTTAATTGCAGTCAGAATACCTACTTTGCCTTACTTAAATTTATTTAAATTGAGTTGTTTTGTAGGCTCTATTTTGGTAAATGTTTTCTATACACTTGCAAAGAATGTCTGTTCTCTTGTTTGGGGGTGAATTGTTCTGCAACAGTAAGTTAAGTCAAGTTGATCTGTTCTCTTGTTTGGGGGTGAATTGTTCCACAACAGGAAGTTAGGTCAAGTTGATTTGCAGTGTCCCTCATATCTTCTATAGCTTCACTGATGTTCTGTGTTCTGATTCTGTTGATCACTGCAAGAGAAGAAGGTTGAAATCACTGCCTGTAATTTTGGGTTGTGCTTTATTCTCACAGTTTCTTCAGTTTGGGCTTCATTTATAGGAAGCTCTGATTTTAGGTTCATAAATATTCTGGATTGTTATATCCGAAGAAATTTATCATTATGAAATGTCTTTTTGATACTTAGTAATAGATTTCATTATGAAATGTCTTTTTGATACTTAGTAATAGATTTCACTATGAAACATACTTTATCTCATATAGTAATATAGCCACTTCAGCTATCTATTGTTTAATGTTAATATGATGTATCTTTTCTTTTTTTTTTTTGGCCAGGCTGAGTTTGATCCTGCCACCTCTGGCATATGGGGCCGGCGTCCTACCCTTTTGAACCACAGGCACCACCTGATATATCTTTTCATATACTTTTTTTTAATCTAGTTTGTCTTAGTATTTCAAGTTGGTTTTCTGAATTTAGCAAGTAATTGGGTCCTTTTTATTCAGTCTAGCAATCTTTGCCTTTTAGTTAGGATATTTTGGCCATTTATATTTAGTATAGTTATTACCATAGCTGGTTATAAGTCTATCATCTTCTTTTGAGATGAGTACAATTTATGATCGCATTTTATCTTTTTTGATGTCTCAGGAGTTATTATTCTTCTTTGTGCAATTTTGGAAGTTGGATTAGAGTGCATAGTATACATATTTAACCTATTGCAAACTATCTTCAAATAATACTATACCAACTGACATATGTCATAAGAACTTTACAATCACACACTCCCATTTCTCCCTTCCTGGTCTTTGTGCTACTATTGTAATACATTTTACTTCCACATATTTTATGACCCCAAATTATATTAAGTTTATTTTTATATAGCTTGAAACAGTCAATTGTCTTTCAAGGAAATTTAAATATTAAAAAAAATCACTTTATATTTAGCATTCTAGTTGGCATTTATGGTAATTTTTATTCCCTTCTTGTGGATCCAGACTTCACCTGGTCTAAATTTTCTTCTGCCTAAAGAAACTCCTTAAACATTTTATATTGTACACATCTGTTGATGACAATCTTTTTTATCTTTTGTGCATTTAAAATAATCTCTATTTTTCTTTAATTTTGAAAGATAATTTCCTTGGGTAAAGTATTCTAGTTTGACAGTTTTGGTGTGTATACTTGTGTGTGTCCAGTATTTTAAATATGTTACTTTCTTCATTTGCATTATTTAGGACAATAATTTTTATTCATCTTGTTTTTCTATATATTGTGTATTTTTTCTTATGGCTACTTCAAAGACTTCTTTTCTTTATCACTGGCTTTATACAACTTGATTTGGGTGTTAATTGTTATAGATTTCTTTGTGCTTCTTATTCACCAGGCTTGTTAAAATTCTTGGATATGTGAGTTTATAATTTCTATAATATTTGGAAATTCTTCAGTCATTATTTATTCAAATATTTTACTTCCTTCCACTTTCTGCTTCTTTCTCTGTCATTAATTGTTGATTGGATGCCAGACATGGTAGATTTTAGCTTTGGGGGTAATAAATATTTTTTATTCCTACCAATATTCTTGAATTTTGTTCTGAGCAGCAGTTTAGTTACTTAGAAACAATTTTTTCAGTTTGAGTTTTATTTCTCAGCATTTTAGGTGGAACTAGAGCAGAATTTAGTCTGTGGCTAAAGTTGCCTCCTCACTGAAGTGAAACACTTCTGATCACTCTGCCCCACGCACCCCCTGCCCCAGGTGTGAGGTTCTGCCCTCCAGCTCCCAGGGAGAGGCAGTGTCCACAGTCCTGTGTGATCTCTGAGCATCATTCTCTCTATTAATTTGGGGGTAGTTTCCTCACATGCCTGTACTGGCCAGTGTCCCAATGGGCCCTTAAAGGGGACCCTCTGTTGCTCGTTCCTCACCAGTCCTGTGTCCTGGAAGTCTAGCTGCCCTTGCCCAGTGGACTTCTGCTCCTCACCTCAGGGAATCTTCCAGGCTCTCTGTCGCAGATTCCTCCCCTCTGAATTACTCAGCCCTGGCCACCGTGACAAAATCCCACACACCAGGGGGCTCAACCCACAGAAACACATGTGTTCACAGTACTAGAGACCAGAGCTATGAGGTCAGTGTCAGCAATGCTGGTTTCTTTTGAGGGAAGCCTCTCTCGCTGGTGGGCAGGTGGTCATTTCTCCCCAGGTCCTGACATACCCCTCTGAGTGATGCGCCCTCATCTCCTCTTCTTACAAACACAGCAGCATGGAGAGGGGGAGGACCCATACTGAAGACCTCATTTTAACTTAATCACCTCTAAAGACCTCTCCAAATACAGTTACATTCTAACATATGGAGTTAGCACTTGAGCACATGAATTTGGGGGGACAAAATTCAACCCATAACACCCCTCCCTGCACTGCAGCCTGAAACCTCATTATCCAGAGTGATCACAGGGCTCATGTTGCTTGTTTCTCTCCACGGCCTGACCTCTGGGGCACCACAGTCTCCATCCAGCGCCTCAGTCATTTCAGGTGGGAAGGTGACTCTTAGTCCCCATTGCTGTATCTTGGCTAGAAACAGAGATGTGAACTGGCTCCTGGTCCAGAAAGGTCTTTGTGTTAACTTAACCAGTGTTGTTTTGGATGAGCTGGAGAAAGTGAACACAGACTGCCCCCGAAAACTGATCACACCGTGAAGTCAACCCTGGACTGCCTCGTCACACTCTTTGCTACACAACACAGTGTTTTTAGTAATAACCACACACTAATCTATTTCCCGGTGTTTTCTTTGGTTTTTAAATATTAAAGGAATATGCTTTAATTTTAATGTCATATACAACTTTAGTAAAATATTTTATGTATAAAAAAAGTTATACATGTTTCTCATAAATTGCACTTTGCTTTACTGTTTTAAATTTTAAATACAAATAACAAGTCTAAATGACCACTCGAATGACAGAATTGAGGGCCTTGAGTTCTGTTTTCTTGTACTTACAGCCACTGTGCTATTATTCTGTATTCCAAATATACCATCTAAATGCAGGAATCTGTCCAGGCCGGGTAAAGAGAACTGTCTTTGAGGCAAACTATTCAGAACAGCAAGTAATATGCTCTGAAAATAAACATGCATTGGGCCAATTTTATAACTGGATCTCTATGAATTAATCTTCAGATGCATTTTATTTATTTATACCCATGTAAGCATTAAAACGTGGGTAACAAAAATGAAGTAAATAGTAGCTTAAATGTATATTATTATATAAGCCATTGCAGTGATTGCTTAGAACTCAAATTATTAGTCTTCTTTTTCAGGGAGGAAGATCTGATGATGGATGTGTAATGTCCACATTGAGTGAGTTCTGTTATCATTATAAACTCTTCACACATCACACGATGTTTGCTTTTCAGAGGGGACAGAATTCAATCTATAACACCAACGCTGTGTTACAGCAGTTTATATTCATGTGTATGTTTCAATGGAATTGTTACTTTATTAGAAAATTCAGCTTGACTACCAACTACAATTATATAAATTGGTCAAGGTTTTGTCCTGGTTGTTTTGTAAAAATCCCTTCTTAAGGAAGGACATTCCTCTAGTGAAAGTTCAGGAAAAGCACTGAAGGACTTGGTGTGGGAGGGAGCCCAGTGTCTGGCCGTGGAAGGTGACCAGCCGTCCAGCAGGGAGGGAGCAGCTGAGAGCCAGATGCTGCCCATTCTGGCGGGGCTGCCAGGGAGTCGCCCACAAGGACGAGGGGAAGGACACAGCAGACGTGCCTGCTGCCTCCCGTTGTGGTGTCATTAAAACAGCTCACAGTACACCTAGTCCGTAGCCCCAGAGAGAGACTCAGACACGACGGCATCGAAGATGCATCCACCTGGAGCATTTGCTCTGCTAGTGGAGGCCGGAGATAAATCACTGCTCCCCCATCTCTGCTGCCCAAAAGTGCAAACAAGGGTCTGCCTGACAGTGTGTCTATCTGCACCGTATCATCAGCAATGAAGACCTGTGACTTTGCTCATCAGAACTCTGGCTATCGTGCAAGATATGGCACACCCAAGTCCATCGGACCTCACGTCTTGGAGATTAAAGGAAAAGAGGAAGTTCATGGAGACATCTTGTGGCACTTTGGGCAAAATTAGTAAATGCCCACATGATATCTCGTGTCCAACTCTGTCTGGACGTGGTTGCCTCATCAAGATGATTCATAGTGCAGTGGAGTTCATTTCGATAATCATTACAGGACTATACCAGGAAGAGCCTGATGTGAAATGGCTCCATAAGTTCAAGTCATACATGATGATTCTCCAGATGAGAGGTGGTGAGAGGGCTCAGTGGCTATGGGCAGGGTCTGCACCTGTTCAGACCACAGCCACTCACACGAGGATCCTCTGTCAGTGTCTAATTTTATTATCTGCCCATTTTTATACAATAGTAAAGACAACACTGTGACTACTGATCCACAGTGTTAGCAACCCCACCATACAGAACATTCCTCGCTGACAAAATACAGACTAGACCTCAGTCACACTGGGAGACAGCTGGGTTTTTCTTTGCTAAGCACTTAGAAAAGTCTAAATTTTGCTTGTGAAATATATTTTAAGATTTTAATCACTAGTGATAAGACTTCAAGTTATCTGCATATTGAACATATAGAAAGATAGTTACAGCTTTTTCTTTCTGAAACAATATGACCTAGAAAGACTTGTGAATACAATATAACTACTCACACACACTGTTGAATTATTACTACTGCAATGAAATAAAAGGCCAAGAACTCGCAAATCAAAGAGTAAGAATCAGTTCTGCCTTTCAAAGCCTTCTATTTTCTAAGAAAAGGAAGGGGCAGTGAAGCCTTCTTTGCTGGGGGTTCCTCTCATTGAACACTACACAATTAGTGGTCCCCAAAGTTACCTGACCTCATCATCCTTGATAAAAGATTGTTAGTAGCTCAGTTAAATGAGACTTCCAAGCGTCTAACAGACAAATCTATTGCAAAAAAAAAATTATAATAACAAACTGTGATTATTGTCACTATGTAGAATTATGTGTGGAAATGCTGAGTCAACCTGTGACCATCTTCATCCATCCCAGGCTTCCTTCACGGATTCTGTGTCTACATCAGAGCCACTGCTAAGCAGATGCTGTCCTGGGCCACGAGGTCTCCTGTCACTCAGGGGACATCACCAAGTATCACCACTATCATACAAGAGTTTACTGAACAGTCACAAACCACCGTGTGTGTGCAGGGAGGTCGATTCTTTTCACACAAATTTTGCAAAGCACCTTTCAGAGTAAGAACATCATCTCATAATTATCTTTTTCACAGAACAGTTTAACACCCCACAGGGCAACGGAGAGTCTACAGAAGACAGTGTGGGGCCTGCTGGCCGGCAGCGGGGCAGGGGGCTTCACGAGCCTGGCCATGGAGGGCTGGACGCAGAAGAGAAAGCAGCAGTGGCCCTGCTCTCAGGGACTGAGAGCAGGAGGCTGGGCACACGCCTGGTCACAGGCCCAGGGGTGGGGAAGGGAGAACGTCAGATTCTCCATTGAGAATGGAATTGAAAGTTGGGACCCTAAGAACTGAGACTTTGAGAATTAGAGAGAGAATAGGAAGTAAAATATGGTATCTATTTTTTTTTTTAACCAGGGCTGGGTTTAAACTCACCACCTCTGGTATATGGGGCCAGTGCCCTACTCCTTTGAGCCACAGGTGCCGCTCAATATGATATCTATTGAATGGAACAACTTTAATGTATCAAAATTATCTCTGTGCTGTAGAGTAAAATGATGTGGGAGAGAAAAATTTTAAGGAAGTTCAATGTCAAACAAAGATGCTGTTCAGGAAGTAGCAGTTGCTTTATCTCGTCACTCTGCCAGTTCTTGGCCCAGGTATGTCCTCTGGGTCTGATGCATAACCCAGGGTGTTCTGAGGTCAACATCCTCAGGTACCCCGAGTGTGACTCAGGCGATGGGATTCTTCATGTCCACTGGGCAGAAGGCCAGGTCAATCCACTCCCTTCCCATCAGTCCAGGCAAGGTCTCTGCCCAGAGCTGAAGGGAAAGCCCTTCTTAGCTACGGTGGTCTTGGGGGTCAGAAACTTTAACAGGAGGAGCAGAAAATGTTAGAAAATGTTCTAAGTAGCGATATTTATACTAAGTGAATCTGCTGTGTTTCCCACTTCTTCCCACTAATTTACTTTTTTGAGAGATTTCCACATCTGTGTCACCATATTAAAATATTGATTACCGAAAACCTAATTTCTTTTACGTTTCTACAATATTTCTATATTAATTTTTTATAATATTCTAAAATGCTGGTAAAAAAAAAAGTTCAATACATCATGTTATTTTAAATTTTAAATTGAAATTCCATAGGTCAATTTTTATTAGTAGAATACGCAAGACATATTTTCTTTAAGCTACCAAACAAAATTACATTAAGAAATGTGATAACAAAATTATTTATGTGCCATTCCCTTTAACAAACTGACAGGATCTGAAATCTCTCAGGGACCTGACGGCTTCAACACGGCAGAGATTTCCGTTTTGCCAGCATCTGTTTTGCTCGATCTGTCCTTTCTATGAGCAGCACAGATACTTTCCTGGGCTTGTCTTCACTTCCCTCCAGAGTGCAAGGTGGTCCCTCACCTTGGTGGTGCACCTAGGACATGTGGGCATCACAGACCCTGCGGCCTGGGCGGTGACCTGCATCCCGGAGTCTGCTCGGTGCCATCCCCTGGCTCTTACTAAGCACATGCTGTCACCAGAGTTCAGTTAGCATCTGCTGTCATTTTTCCAAAAACTGAAAACCAAGATCAGGGCCAAGAAGTAAATGGTTTGAATGAGCGTAATGAGAGATAAGAGATGGAAGCTTGTCTCATCACAAAATGCAAGACGGGCCCCACGGTGGGGACACCCAGGTGGGTGCCGAATTGCTGCAACCTTTGCAGACTTATAAGGATTAAACTCTGACCAGTCTAAAGTTCAATATGCAATGCACACCCCTCTCCTAATTTCAGCAAAGATCAGATTAGACAACCATTGAAAGCCTGTTTCAATCACACCACAAAACTGATACATCAGGTTGAGCCAGGCAGTTTCACAGTCCAGTTATCAAGTGGCACCTCATTATGGTGAGGACTGGCAGAATTTTGGCTAGGGAGAAGGTCTGACTATACTGAAATAGGAAAAAAAAACATGAATACAATTCCATGTTCTGTAATGTACTTATGTGGAACAAATGTCCCCTGCATGAGTGTCAAAACTCAGATGAAACATTTTCTTTCCCGTATGTGCTTTCTCCTTTATCAAAGCAAAGTTTATAAGGGAAACATTTACATTTTACTTCTTTACTTCCCAACATTCTTTATATTGTTGGTGATAAATGAATATTTTATGATAAGTGAAATAATGAAAGAATGAAGACATTGTTCTCTTTTATATTAAAGTTGATGAACTTAGAAACTTATAAGATACATCAAAATTCGTAAGTCCTTTTTCAATAAAATAGTCAATAAAAGATTTTTAAAACCCATTGTAACTGCTAATCCCAAGGAAATCAAAGGCTTATTTGGCATTTGGTATAAATTTAAAATATCTACCACTAAAGGGTTTTAATACTGCCCTATCCTTTATAATTCTTTGTTTTTTCAATTTTAAACTTAAGTTACTAGCCTTTTTATTATGTCATAAGCAAACACTTAATAAGTTTATATTGAATAAATGATAACACCACATTTCTATTGCAAAATAAAAATACCAAAATAAATTTTCAGGGCCGAGCATGGGGCTCACACCTGTAATCCTGGTACTCTGGGAGGCCAAGGCAGGTAGATGGCTTGAGCTCAAGAGTTTGAAACCAGCCTGAGCAAGAGTGAGACCTAATCTCCACTAAAAATAGAAAAACTATCCAGGCATCCCATGCATCATGGTAGATGCCTGTAGTCTAGGGTGACCAGATTTTAACATTTGTTAAGCGGGACAACATGGCCAGGGGGTGGGGCGGGGGCAGGTCAGGGGATGGGGCAGGGCAGGGCCTGACAACAATGCAAACTTTGATAAGCAGTTCTCGATAATCACTTCTCAACAATTATTTGTTATTATTACAGTTTAGCATTATAAAATTAACAAAAATAATATAAAACTCATATTCTGGTGAAATAGCCACATGGCAGCCGAAAACTGTATATTCCCTTCCTGTTCTCCTGCCCGTTCATGCATTCTTTCCAAAAATCAGGACTTTTTAAAAACACCATGGGATGCGGGACAAATTGTTAAAAAGTGGGATGTCCCACCAAAAGCGGACATCAGAAAGAAAGGAAGGAAGGAAGGAAAGTTTCAAAATGTCTCACAACTATAGATAACTGCTGTTTTCCATTTTCTTTCCCTTTCAGCCTTTGCGTATCATACACGCTCTGTTAGGAAACTGCCTTGTTGAGCATATGTAACTGTGTGCTCAGCTTCCCTGTGTCCTGAACATCATCATTACATACTGCTACAGAATTTATAATAATCTTTAAAATAGTTGAGGCTATGTTCCACCATATTTAATTATTTTATATCATTGGTGTGCACTTAAATTATTTCTAAATGTTCACTGTTATAAAATAACCTCCCTGTGAAGATCTTTGTACACGTGTGGTTTGTGACATAGGTCTTTTTCCTTCTTTTTTTTTT
>CAUYQV010172026.1:0-11027 GCA_963574575.1 Galagoides demidoff | reverse complement strand
TCTCAAAAAGCAGCTTTAACTCAAACCAAAATATAAATTGAGTTTAAAGAAAGCATGGCTGTGTTATTGCTCCTATAAATGAGTGCTGAGATTGAGGAAGAAAGAATAAAAAGTTGCAAATACCCTAAGTGATCCTAGCCTTGACCGGCACCATTATGGAGTGAAAATCCTTAAGGAAGGCGAAAGTTATATACACTCACTTGATTTAAGCATTTAAACTTGTATTGATCTGATATTATAACAAACAGCTAAGTCAGAGAGACCAAGTCAAGCAAGTAATAATTTGAGGTGACCAAAAGACACATGGAGGAGCCAATAATTTCCTGATTGATCTTTTCAGTTTTAAGGAGCTACTGCACACTCAGAAATGAGCATGGCTTCTATAATTTCTTCCAGAACTGCACTTTTAAATGGCAAAGTGATAATATAAAGTATAAGGGAAACTGAGACCCAGAAGAGCTGTGTCATTAGATTAAAAGGTCCTGATATTTTAGCAAAAACAACATAGATGGGCTCATTAGGAATAGCCTGGAAATCAGAATTTCTGGGCTGAATTCCACTTTTCTACGTTATAGTTCATCCTTCCCTCTCTATAACCTTCAGAATCGAGTCTTTCATGTTTCTCCCCTGACCTTCCCCAGTCTAGCTATAGGATTCCTCACACGCCTGCCGTCCATCTGCCTTTCTTACCATTTGTCTGTGTATCTATCCATGTCTCAATCATCTTACTCTCCACCTATTTATGTTCTTAATAACAGAAACACCATAGTGCATATGCTGTGAAAAGAAGTATCCAGACATTTATTGATTTCCTATAAAAACATCTTTTTTCCTCCAATCTTGGCCGCACACATCCGTAACTCATATAGAAAGTTATATAATGATCTCCTCTGCCACTGCAAGGCAAAAATAATTTCTTCGCTAAATTCATCACAGGATAAATAGGTTTTTAAATTCCGCATTTAAATACCCGTAAAAGACATTAGAGCCCACCACAGATATACCAGCTCCTCGCCCCCTGCAGGCATGTGGTAGAATTGCACGTCCCCATTCACCATGAAGTTAGTTGTGGCCATGAAATTTGATCCGTCTAATGAAGAGGTGTCATTTCTGGGAGAAAGTTTTTAAGTGCCAGTGCATCATTTGTCTGCATCTTTCCCGGCAACCTGGTGGCTGTAGAAGCACGTGCTAACACAGAGTTTCCCTCAAGCTGAGTCTCACGGTGATTATAAGAAACCAAACTCCTGGAGACACAAAGCGTTAGGTAGAAATAAACTTCTGCCTATGGACCAGCTTTATGTGCGTTGAGATTGACAGCTTTGCTTTTCTTTTTGTTACTACAGCAAAATCTAATCTATCATGAGAGATAAAATAACAAAAAAATCATATCTAAAACTTCATTTTCATTTCAGTTACTGCTACTCCATAACACAGGCAAGGTACAGATTAGAATCCCCAATTCACCAAAGGGAAGGCTAAAGCCTAAGTGTCAACAGACTGGGGAAGACCACAGACAAGAAGCTGAGTCCACGTCAAGCATTCTTTTCTCATAAGTTGCCTGTAATAGATATAAAGGGAAGATAATCTAATATTCTCCCAATAGCAAAGATAGGATTTAGATTTTTAAAAGGGCTTATGTTCACTGTAGTATAATCTTGGTATGGCCATTACCAGGGATACTGATTAACTGAATCCAAAAAATTGCCCTTATTTTTTGTTGTCATCCATTACACTGTATAATGTGAAATGGAAACAGAATGCATTTGTGTTTACTACAAATTTAAAATTTAAATTATGATGCTGCATGGCAACCTTAGCTTAAATCCATTTAAATTCTATTAACATAATTAAATTACATTTTAGCGACTAAAATAATAAAAAATAGTAGATAAAATGCATTATTTATATTATAAAAGATTTCTCATTAATTAGATTTAACAATATTTGGACTCATTACCAGTATAAAAACAAAGCTCCAGCCTACTTATCTATTAATGCTTTAATTTATGTAGTTAAACTCTCTACTTCTCTTCTATACTTTGATCTTTAAATCTTTTAAGTATCTATTGACTGCTGCTATGTTACCTGAAGTCAAGAGTGCACGTCAGGTCAAGATATATCTAAAATGATTTAAGTGATCAAAGTTTTTTAAAGAATGTTGCGCAGAAGCTAGTCTGAATAGTCTTTAACACAGACGATTTCAAGCTAAAAATGTTATTGGTTGGTTTTATACCCTAACAAGGGAGTTTTATATTCCAGTTTTATTGTCTGATTTTTTTTTTCAAAGAAGCAAGAACATTTCAGGTTTCTTTTGGTCACAGTGTAGGGGGCATGAAAACCAGGAGAAGCTCACACTCTGAAAGATATCAGAACAGACTTGGGGCAAATTAGACAGTTGGACTTTTTGGAGTCCATTATGTTCATGCACTTGGACTTGACTCCCAGGAAAATTCCAACTCACGGACATGGCCTCAAAAGACCACCACCACTGCTTGTTTGTGAAAGTCTCCGCAGTGTCCAAACTTATCTGTTCCTTAAAAACAGTGGAGTTTTTAACATAAACATCCCTGACATCAGACCCAACTTTTTACATGAAAAGTATTCATTAATATTAGTACCAAAAGCATATCAATGGCAAACCATGAATACAAATAACATGATATCAGGCCTTGAACTACCTGGAAATCTTTAGCAGTCCTATTTGAAGAATTGTGGTTATTTATATCAGATACTGAGAAGAAAACTAATCTCCTGTAGAACAGCTGATATAAATAGCAACAGAAAGAGGAGCAGGGGAAGGAACATTGTATACGTGAGTAGATCAAATACGTGAGTAGATCAAATAGGACTTCTGCAACTCTTCTGAACCCTGAAAACTACTTCTGTGATTACATTACAAAAAAACGAGGGAAGTTTTACTGCATTTAATTTAAAGAGAAATACAACCTTTTTGGTGATCCTTGAATTGCCTTGCATAAATATTCAACTGACCTACTATAATAAAGGATACTAAAGCTATCCTCTAACTAGCAGTGTTCCACAATCGCTCCACCCCTAAAGACAGTCTCTACCCCTCCCCTCCACCACTCTACAATACTTGGCAACCAAGTCTAGAATGCTTCTCCAAGCCAAGATAGTTTCAGCTGCTTCCCTGTTGTATGAAAGCAGTTGAGAGCCAGTAGCAGATATAGGCTCAACTGGTAGGTCTTGAGGTGTGTGGGGTATAGGGATGTGGCAGAGTTCTTTAACCACCTAGTATTAATTGACTCCTAAAATTTACAACAGAAGATGATATTTGCTTTAGAGTTGGGCGATAGTGGAGTTAGGTTTGTCTGCTTCTCTAACAACTGCCAGATTTCCTGTTTGTTTGTCCGTTTTTATGACATATTCTTTTAAAAAGACAGATATTAGCTTCAGCAAATGTACTTTTTTTTCTTCCTCGGAGATCTGGAGGTATTCCCGAAGACTTCTTTAATTCCTATTTCAACTTCATTGGGTAAGGTAAGTTTCCTCTTATTAAGTGGCTTTACAGGGTATCAAGATCATAATCACATCGTCTAAGGTATGTTTTCCTTATTCTAAAGTTTATCTATTTAAAATGAAGCTTATAGACCCGAAGCATCTACCTCACTTGGAAATTTCTTTGAAATGCAAAGTCTCACCCACCCCACCTGTCTAAACCTGCTACATCAAACCAGCATCTTCTTAAGATTGCCTGAGTAATTCATATGCTCATATAAGTGTGAAAAGCACTGCTCTAAAAGACAGTTGCACCTTTAGTCCCCTACTTAACAGAGAGTCTCATTTACCTTCAGGATTCTCTTACAGGCTGGCTCCTGAAAATGGTAGAAAGTCAAGGAGTATCATCTATTCAAATAAATCACAAAGTCAAATAAACCACAAAGTCTTCCTGGCTGTTCGTTTATTATTAGAAAGACCACAGAAAAGGAAACATTGTGTGATTTGACGTGACACTTGAGAACTTAAGCATGGAGCTCCCTTTGAGAACCCACTTTCTGGACAATCTGACATCCAAGTTCATGTCAGTCAAGGCTCAGCTTTCCTTAGGGAAAGGCTAAGACATCAATGACTCCACTTGAACTTTCATCAGACACTTGTCTCCCTAAATTTATGGGTGACCAATGTCATCTTCACACTTTCAAGCCCTTTCCCAGGAGAAAACCCTCTAATGCTGTCAATTGGGCTCCAAGGTTCATTATACTGGAAGCACTGGAATGTGACCTCCATAACATAATCACTCCAAATTTTAGAGCGATTCCTCAGTGCCCCTCCCAAAACATGCTCAATTATAGTATCAATGAAGTCATAATTAGAGAAAAGGTAAATGGAATGGACAAGGAGGCAAGAGCTGGCAGGACTTAACAGCTACAGTCCCCAGGCTTCTACTTAGGGTTCAAGGCATAACGTATCTGTAGTTTGACCCTTTCAGAATACAATCCTACGTCCTAGATTCTTTTCATCAATTTTCATAACTATACTTAGAAAAAATTCATCTACCCTTTGATTTTCTGGTCAGAATTTTTTTGATGTTCTGCAATTTTTTTCTTGCATTTTTTTTTAAATCCAGAATTTAGGAAGTACACATGTTTATTTACATATTTCATTTTTGTGCAGATTGAGTTAATTTTTCAAGTGTGCCCTTTACCCAGCTAATGTGCACTGTACCCTATAGGTGTGAATTTACCTATTCCCTCCTTCCCCTGTTTCCCAGCAAGGTTATCATTGAGAGTTACTTCCGTACATGCACTCAAGTATTGATCATTTAATTCCATTTTGGTATTGAGTACATGTGTTTGTTCCTTCATTCTTGTGATGTCTCACTTAGGAGAATGGTTTCCTATTCCATCTAGGTTGTTACAAAAGATACCAGATAGCCATTTTTTATGGCTGAGTAGTACTCCATGGTATACATATATCATAATTTATTAATCCATTCCTGTTTTGGGGGGCACTTCAATTGTGAACTCACTTCATTTGAGTTCAGGTGTTCTTTTCATAAAATGACCTTTTTTCCTAAAACATTGAGAAGAGAAATTACAGAAGATAAAAACAGATGGAAAAATATACCATGTTCATTGATTGGCAGAATCAGCACTGTTAAAATGCCTATAGTGAGTCACAGATTCCATGCTATACCCACTAAGATACCAACCTCATTTTTTTCAGACCTAGAAAAATAGTTCTACACTTTGTATGGAACCAGAGAAGATCCTCAACAGCCAATGAAACCCTGTAATAAGCACAAATTGGGAGGTATCACTTTACCAGACTTCATATACTAAAACTACTACAAGGCTATATAGTAACTTAAACAACATGACACTGCCACAAAAGCAGAGAAGTAGACACGGATCACAGCAGATAACTCAGAGATAAAATAAACTTCATATTCCCATCTGATTTTTAACAAAACAGATAAAAACATACACCAAGAAAAAGAATACCTGTTCACTGAACGGTGCTACAAAAACTGGACTGCCACATGTAAAAGACTGAAACGGAACCTACAGCTTTCACTACTGCAAAAATTAACTCATGATGGATAAAATATTTAAAGCTAACGCAGGAAACTATAAGAATTCTGGAAGAAAATATTGAAAGAACTCTTATCAATATCAGCCTAGGCAAATAATTCACGAAGAAGACCCCCCAAAGCAATCACGGCAACAACAAAAATAAGTAAATGGAACCTTATCAAATTAAAAAGCTTCTGCACAGCCAAGGCCACAATCAAAAGAGCAAATAGACAATGCACAGAATGTGAGAAAATATTTGCATGCTATACAGGATGGCCATAAAGTTCATATGCAATTAAATATAGTTACTGTTTGAAATTGCATATGAACGTTATGGCCACCCTGTATATTTTTTGGTAAAGGACTAATAACCAGAATCTAGAAATAGTTCAAGCAAATCAGCAAGAAACAACCAAATAACCCTATTAAAAAGTGGGCACAAGACATAACAGAAACTTTTCAAATGAAGATGTATTAATGACCAATAAACTTAGGAGAAAATTCTCTGTATCATTAATCAGTAGGGAAATATAAGTCAAAACGATATTTTTTTTAATTTTATTTTTTATTTTTTTGACATTGCTATTTCACCTAACTTCAATGAGAATGGCTCATATTAAAAAGTCCTAAGACAATCAAGTCTGGTACAGAGGTTGGCTCATATCTGGTAGGACTGCAAACTAGAGTCTGGTTTATGAATATATTCTTGGTTGAATTGTATTCAACCATGTGTAAAAAGACATATAAAGACCCCAGAGTGCAACCTCTAGGGAAAGCTGTATGCAGATACCTCAAAGAACTTAAAGTTGAACTACTATTTGATCCAGAAATCTCATTCTTATGTAGATATGCAAAACAAAAAAAGTCTGGTCAGAATTTTATCTCCCTTGTGGGTAGAGACACAGCTAAACCTAAGTATTTCCCTTGCTTGTGATTTCTCCCCAGGATCCTGTAAAGACATTGCCATAAAACAGCTGCTTGGACTTGATTCTTCTTTGAGAATCTCATTTTAGCCTTCCTGTGTTATAACGGCCCTTGTCAACTCAGATGACCTCTTTGTAGACCACTTCAGTTTCCTGATAAAATAGTTTCTCATGGCAAATCTATCATCTGCAGAGACTTTCCAGTTACCCATTAGCAGGGGAGTTTCTTCCAAGTTAAACTGATCCTGGCAGGCACTCTGAGTTTCCTCCTTCTTCTCAAAATGATTCAGGCTTGGTCCTCTCAACAATTCCCCCCCAATCTTCTTCCCTGGTAGATCATGCATTTCCCGAGGTTGGGTCCTCTTATTCTTCTCTTATTTGAAGTGGCAAATAAGAAATACTCAAAAAATATTTTGAACCAAAGATGGTAGGAAAAACGGCACTGGTTCTTTGCAGATGCCACTATCCCGGGAACAGACTGAAAATTATTGAGAAGATTATGGGATTACTGTAATAAAAATGTGGAAAAACAATTTCTCTCGTAAGTACCCCAGTTTGTTGTTGGCCAACATTTGATTTCAACTGAGTGAGACCCTGAGCAGAGAATTAAAATCACTCTTCTCTAGGCTCCTGACCACAACAGATAACTAATATAACAATGTTCTTAAAATATAAGACAATTTTATTTCATTATTTATAGATTTATAGGGTACGAAGCAGACTGAACGATTTCATTCAGGGGTCCATCACACCGTTAGCAGAGCTGCTCTGGGAATTAACTGCTCCATGGCGCTAAACCCTCAGCTCACTGCACAGCCCATCTGTAGCTATGCTGCCTTCTCCGATAGAGAAACAAATTATTTTTGGACTATGAGTTTCTTTAAATGTTGTGTTTGTGAAAGTGGTTTCTGTATTATCATTTCTAAGAGAGAACAGCTTTCAAAATGAAATGTAGTGAAGCGGCAAAAGCTCAGAGTTTCTGGTACGAAATAAAAGATGTTCAGAAGCAACGGAGATGCAGGAGAGTGAAACCAAAATAAGCAATTGGTGGAGAGATCACTGACAGAACAGGATGTGGTAGAGTTCAAGAACATATTTCCTACTGTCTTATCTGAGGGCCCCTATCACACGTTGCAGGTGGTTGTTCAGTCCTTTGATGATGCACTATCATCGGATTTTCAGTAGACTCACTCCAAGAAAATATCCATTTGAGAACTGATTTCTATAATTACCCCACAGTTATATCCTCACAATTCTCATACTGATCCCTAATTTTGTTTTAAAATAGGATTAAAATAAACTTAACTTTCCAGAGCAATTTTAGATTCACGGAAAAACTGGGCAGAAAAGTATAGCGCTCACCTCCATCCTCTGTCACTACACACATACCATTTCCTATTGTCAAGATTGATTGTTACAATCAATGATCCAGCAGTGAGGCATCATTATTACCCAAAGCCCATAGTTTACATTAGGGTTCACTCTTGGTGTTCCACATTGTACGGGTTTTGACTAATGTATCAGAATTGACCAAATGACGAAAGTTTGCTAGTACACTGTTGGCAGGCTTGTTGATAAAGAAGGTCCCTCTATATTGTTGTTGGCGGTAAGTATTGTTAGAATTCCTACCAAAGGCAATTTGGTAGTTCCTTTCAAAATTAA
Source organism: Galagoides demidoff (assembly GCA_963574575.1). Lineage (NCBI taxonomy): Eukaryota > Metazoa > Chordata > Mammalia > Primates > Galagidae > Galagoides > Galagoides demidoff. The sequence continues at coordinate 2,905 of CAUYQV010172026.1, read as the reverse complement.
AAGTCATCAGCCCTTTGACTCTACATTTCTACTTTCATAAAAGTATTTTTCCCTAAAAATATATTCAACTATGTGTAAAAAAACATATATACAAGATTATTCATTGCAATACTATCTGTAATAATAAAACACTAGAAACACTTAATGTCCTTTGGTGGGGATGGATTAAATAAATAACAGTATTTAAATGGGATAATACACAGCTCTAAAAAATGATGAGGAAGTGGCTGGGCACCTGTAGTCAGTGAGGAGGGCGCTGGTTGCATACAGCAAAGGTGGCGGGTTCAAGCCTGGCCCAGGCCTGCTAAACATCAATGACAACTGCAACAAAAAAATAGATGGGCATGGTGGCGAGGGCCTATGGTCCCAGCTACTTGGGAGACTGAGGCAAGAGAACTGCTTAAGCCGAAGAGTTCCAGGTTGCTGTGAACTGTGATGCCATGGCAGCCTACCAAGGGTGACATAGTGAGACCGAGGGAGCTCTTAATGCACTGGTATGAAAAAATCTATAGCATATTTTAAGTGAAAGAAAGAACACCGCACAATACTTATAGTGTCCTAATACTATGTGTATAAAAAAGGAGAAGAAAAATAGAAATATATTGAGATGTAACTTTTCACTTCATATTCTTTCATACAATGTCATTTTGTCACCAATTAGATTATAATATAATTTAATACTGCATTAAAACATCTATTTGAAAAGATACCATGGTTCTCTACTAGGGAATGTTTAAAAATAAATCACATTTGAGGGAAAAACAGAGAAAAAATTATAAGCAATAAATACATCCTTATTTTAATCTGTAATAAATTAGTTTTTAACATACTCTTTAAGATAGGCTGTTAATTTTATTGGGAATGATGTTGAGTTGTTTGTATTGTTTCCTTTAACGCAATCTATAACTTGTCTGTGCTGGGGCCTCTGGTAAGTTAAACAATACATTTTCTATTTGACTTTAAATACCTCTTTTTAATGGAGAGAGACCCACAGAGAGAGGCACAGACAGACATTTTGTGTGAGCAGGAGCTGTTGTTTATTCATGAGTAAAACCACACATCACTCAGGCTATAAATACGGGCTTCATTCAACACCGACCCTCCCTTCTCACCCATGGCACTCATGCATGTTGACCAGGGAGGAACACAAAGAGCATAAATCTCTCAACAGAGCAAATATTTTCTATGATGTCAAATGAATTCTCCATTTCTTGTGTTAAATCCACTTGCGGTGTGTGTGTGAGTCCAGAGTCAGAACACCTCCTTCGGAGCGAAACGGACAATTTTCCAAGGCACTGGGCTCGCAGGCAGAGTTTCCAGGGAGAGTCTACACCACTGTGATTGCCCCTCTGTACTCTAGGAAGAATCCACAAAGAACAGATTATCCCACAAGTCACGGGGGAAAGTCCAGGCGCCTTTCAGGTAAACTTAGTCCTCTAAATTGGGCATAAAATTGTATCTTTCTTTGAATCAAAGGGGTGAAAGAAAAAAGAAGAGGAGGTACTCATTCTTTATGTGGAAATTAATAAATGAGGAGAGGTGAATTCTGAGGCATCTATTCAGTACATTCAAGAGTACTTATTCTTTTTCTTATAGGAATGAGCAAGATTTTCCCTTCTTTGCTTCTAACAACAAAAGTAGCATTTACTACCAATTTTTCCTAATTTTTTAATATCGAATTCCCTTGGTCATATGGAGCTATTTTATATGGCTTAAATAAAAATGGCCCATTCCAAATCTCTCTAAAATAATTACGGAGAAAACATCTCTATAATATATGTAAACATCTATAGAGATAAAAGACTTGCAAATAAGCCTGAGTTTCTAAATAAGAAAGCATGTCGAAAGAAACTCAATTACTTAAAAATCATATTACAACGTTAGCAGACAAAGGAAGTGCAGAAGATGTAATAGACCTTAATTTTAGCATAGTAGCTCATGAACTCTTATTTGAAAAATGAATTCGAATTAGCTGTGATGGGAGAGCTCTCAGCGGCACTAAAATAGCCTGAAGGGTTGTAAAGGGTAGGCAATGATGAATGGCAACGTGTTGAATCACAGAATCCTTTTGCAAAAATTGTTCCCAAATCCAACATATTCAAAGTACTTAAAATATCATTCTACTCATAAAATCACGAGTCTGGAGAAGGTGTAGAATGAAAGAAGAGGGAAGAACGTAGGTAAGCTTGATGTGTTTCCCCAACACTTAAATCATGTAGCGCATTGCTGTAATTATCCTGCAACACTCAGGTGATAGTAAATCATGACATTAAATATCAAATGTCCATCCAATTCTCTTCTTCCTGTTTTCCATATTATTACCATATATAAAGTAACAGGTATATCAAGATTCATATTACAGTTCCCATTGATAATAGTTAACATATCTTGAACTCCTAAAATGGGCAACATTCTGCTAAGACTTTTATCATCTTACTTTATCCTAAAATCAATTTTAAGAGATAAGTACCATTCTTATTTCCATTTTAAAGATGGAGAAACTCACTTTCTTTTCTTTCTACACACTGGCAAATAGTGAAGTTAGGATGGAAAGAAAAGTCTGCCGAAATCCCAGGCTCCTTTCACTGGACCACTCACTCTGCTGTTTCTTACCATTATGTTCACTTTCAAGGACTTAACAGGAAAAAAGAAATATGAACACATTAAAATATAAACAACATGGTCTGAATCGCTGCTTAGGGCAATAACCTAAGCATCACCTGAGGATAATTCCTATGACTGCCGACACCTGCAGAGGTCTTAGTGATCCAGCCACCGCGTCAGTTCACTCCTACATGGACCATCTTTAAACCCCACAATTGGGGCTCGGCGCCTGTGGCTCAATCGGCTAAGGCGCCAGCCACGTACACCTAAGGTGGCGGGTTCAAATCCCTAGCCCGGGCCC
>CAUYQV010172022.1:0-10410 GCA_963574575.1 Galagoides demidoff | reverse complement strand
CATACACCTAAGGTGGCGGGTTTGAATCCCCAGCCCGGGCCCACCAAACACCAATGATGGCTGCAACCAAAAAGTGGCCGGGCGTTGTGGCGGGCGCCTGTGGTCCCAGCTACTTGGGAGGCGGAGGCAGGAGACTCGCTTTAGCCCAGGAGTTGGAGGTTGCTATGAGCTGTGATGCCATGGCACTCTACCGAGGGGGATAGCTTGAGGCTCCATCTCAAAAAAAAAAAAAAAGGCAAAAATTTAGGTCCTTGTTAAGCTTATAAAAAGAGTCAGAGACAAAGCATTGTAAACTAGAAATATGTTAGAAGGCAGGAAAAAGAGCAGAAAATAGAACAGGGGAAAACGGACCAAGATTCCTATGAAGAAGTGGCCATAGAGTGGTCAAGTCTGCTATGTTGAGAAAATAACCTTTGAACAAATATTTGAATGAGATGAGGGAAGCACTCCAGGTAGAGGAAATGGGCTGTGTTAAGGCCCTATGTGTTATACACTCTTTCCAAACAGTCACATTTTCTGAATTCACTCATTTTGCCAAAGAAAAATAATTTCAGGCATATTTGTTGTTGTTGTTGATCTAGTCACCTTTCATACTTTCTCTGGTCATTGCTTTAGTGAGAATTTCCTCCAAGAGGACTTCAAACTCTAAATGTTAAATATCATTCCCTCAGACAAAGATTAAAGTTAATTTATAACTCTGGTTATTACAAACGTCTTAAACTACATTATAAACAATATAATAGGTGCTTACTTAAGAAATTATGAGGGGAACAGCAGGCTTAATTTTCAATGCAAAGTCATTTCTTCATGGCTACCTGTTTATTTTTCTCTTTATACTTTATTTTTTGGCACAAAGTATAAATAAATTTTAGCAAATTATGTATTTATATAATGATATACCATTTTACCACTGACTCAGGAAAAGTAAGTAGACTTATTTTCATGGATCCTAATGTGTTACTCAGATCCTATGAGGGCATATGTTCAAATTCAGTAACAGATTTTTTTTTGTAACAAATAAATGTAACAAAAATATGAGAAGCTCAACAGGTTTAAAATTAAAATGGATTAAATAGGAATCTTAAAAAAAAATGGTGACTTGGCCATGGGTGACTGACTAAAGGTTCCCTGTACTCACTTTTTTTTTCTTTTTTTGAGACAGTCTCAAGCTATCACCTGGTGTAGAGTGCTGTAGCATCACAGCTCACAGCAACCTCAAACTCTTGGGCTTAAGCAATTCTCTTGCCTTAGCCTCCCAAGAAGCTGGGACTACAGGTGCCCACCACAATGCCCGGCTATTTTTTGGTTGTTGTTTGGCAGGGCCAGGCTGGATTTGAACCTACCAGCTATGGAGTATATGGCCTGCGCCTGAACTGCTTGAGCTACAGGTGCCAAGTCAGTACTCACCTTCTTTACACAAGAAGGACCAAAGCAGTGAGTAGACAGTCACATGAGAGAGAAAGAATAGATCACGTGAGAGACAATAGTGGTATTCAATGGGGAACCTCGGAGGCATGGAAGGACAGCATGAAGCATCCGGTCTGGTCAGGGCCATGGGTAGAAACTACCTGTTGCAGAGAAAATGAAAGGAAGAGATCCCCAGTGGTCTATATTCCCATTACAAACTCACGCAATCATAGGAATAGGAAGGCCTGGGCCCTCGTGGCCCCCGAGACTAGTACAGGGAGCTGCTGGGAATCCAGATGATGGCATTATTCCAGAGACAGAGTTTACATTAGGTCTCATCCATACTGGGATACCCAAGTAGCTACAGTAAAACATCATTTTAAGAGCCCAGCCCCCACCAGATTACATCCTGGCCTGAGGCCCAACAGCTCCTGCAGGGCCATATTCCTGGACCACCACTGACATCCCCTCATGACCATCTAGATGGCTACCAGGGAACAAAGTCAGTTCAACTCAGAAGTTCAGGTAGGTCCCCAGCAGTCTAGTTCATGTAGTGTTCTATGCCTGGGAAATAGGCAACAGAGCATGGCAGGGAGGCTGCACCATAGACCAAAGGAGCCAAAGCATGAAATCCTCAGACTCTGAGAGCGACCTGCCTGGGACCTTTGGTACTCACAGCAACCCCATGCCCGTGAGCAGCAGGGATGCCATATACCTGCATATGCCTTCAGGAGGCCTGAAGACTGTCTTCCATGTCCTCAATTACTGTGTCCACATTCACCATAAGAGAACCTGAGAGAGTCCCTCCTCACTCCCCACTACTAGGAGTTCACACAGGTGCCATCCAGAGGCCTGAGGACAGGCTCACTCTGCACATTGCCGCCACCACCACTGACTTTCCAGCATATTGTCTGGCTGCCTGGCTATTACTGGTCTTCCCAACCCACCACAGTCAAGGCGCACCATCAGCAGGCTTGAGAATGGGCCAGTTCCATCTACGATAGCTAGGCACACATACATCCTAGAAGCTCAGAGACTGGCCCACCCAGCCCACTGCTGACAGTGCCAGCACCCAGTGGTCAGGAGCTTGAGGGTTGGCCCATGGTCATTATAAACACCATCAATCCTTTGGATGCCCAAAGACCCACCTGCTCACTACTGCCACTGCTGGAACCTGAACAAATCACTGGGTGAACAAATCACTGGGGTCCTAACCAACTTGCTTAGACCTGCTGCCACCATTGTTAGTATGCACAGAGCATAATATATATTATAATATTAACATATACAATAAATCAGGGTCCTCAAACTTTTTAAACAGGGGGCCGTTTCGCTGTCCCTCAGACTGTTGGAGGGCCAGATTGCGGGCCCTGGGATGAGTTGGCTGCTAAGCAGGACAGGCAATGGTGGCATAAATACCCGGTGTGCCGGATAAATGTCCTAAGCTGGCTGCATGTGGTCCGTGGGCCATAGTTTGAGGACGCCTGCAGTAAATAATATGTATTAATTAATAAGATTGCATTAATTGATGTAACAGATAATCCCATACATTTTTGTGATTTAATACAATAAACATTTATTTTTCTATCATTTAAATCCAGTTGGTTATTCTCAACTGGCATTAGAGAAATATTTTCCATGCATTCATACAAAAGCTCAGGCTGATGAAAGATCCATCATCTAAAAAACTCAGCTTCCACACTCTTTCTTAGCTCATAGAAAAGCAAGAATGGCAGTGCTGATTTGGAGGCATACGAGATTTACCTGTTCTCTGCCTGGATGGGATACACCTCCTTGTTATGTCCAAGCATCACTACCGGCAGCATCCTCTTAGGGTTTAGAAATGCAATTAATTGTTCAAGCATTATTCCAGACCTACTGAATCAGAATCTGCATTCTAATGCATCCTCCATGAAAATAATTTGCATATTAAAATTTGAGAAGCAGTGTTTCGGAGGAGAGATAGGTAAACCTGCTGGCCAAATAGGGCCTGCTACACTACAAAAGATTATTGTCTATCTTTAGAGAGTAGTATTAGGGAAAAGATATCAAGAACCTCAGAAATTAGTTTTCACACTTCTGTTTCAGTGAATATTCCTTATTTTTCATATAAAAGTTTTAATTCTAAAAACATAAGACTATCTTACCATCATTTGTTAAACTTTATCCCTGCCGATAGATTTATCTGTAGTATATCTAGATATTTAAGACTTTAGCTCATGGAAATAATCTTTATTCAGCAGTATTTTTAAGAAACAACATTCTGGGTGGTGCCTGTGGCTCAACGGAGTAGGGCACCTACCCCATATGCTGGAGGTGGTGGGTTCAAACCCAGCCCCAGCCAAAAACTGCAAAAGCAAAAACATTCGTACACACTCACACATATTGTATTATATAGTTCATGGAGGTTTTGAATAATAACAGTATCATAGTTTTCTAAAGACAAATTTTGTGAAACTTGTTGACACTGCACGTTTTGGTATTACATCGATACTTTGATCAAGCGCATACATTCTGGAGTACTATGGTTTGGGGGGCATATCACATTTAAATATTCATATTCACAACTAAAAAATACGAGAGCCTCTCCTAAAGCCCCAACATCTAACATACTGGTATAAGAGCGCCCTCTGGCGTCATACAATAGCTGCGGCTAATGTTCATTGTCAATACCACATTGGCATCACTGAACTGTTTGAATGTAGAAGTGAACACGTTGGGTAAATAGAAGATTTCTGTATCTTAATTTAAAAAAAAATTACTTTTTAATTTTTATACATAGTTGGTCAATCCCATAAAACATTAAGAGATAAGAATTTTTACCTGAAGTTGTTTACAAAAAAAAATTTTAAAAATAAAATTAAATAAATTTGGACACCTACTTCTCTCCAGGCCCTTAAATTTTATAAGTGTTTTTTTGTTGTTGTTGCTGTTATTGTTGTTATTCCTGAAAATAATGTTTGAGAATATTTGCTATCAGGAAGACTCTTAGAATTTTAGATCTGAAAGAGACCTGAGAGTTCAATTCTTTTGAAATTTTATTCCCCAATTAAACATTTGAGGGGAGAAAGCATTTGCTAACATTTATACAACCAGGCTGTAAAAGAATGTGATTAGAATTTAAGTTGATATATAGCCCATAGGCTGTTTCACTGTCACACACTCTGTCTCTGTTATTTATTAGAGTACTTACAAAATGTGTTTGCCTTCAAATCTAAAGAAAGCTAAAAAGCAGAAGAAAAAATCCTTAGGAGAAAATTCACACTAGAAATTCTCCTAATTCATTATTTTCCTATGTTATGAGCATTTATGCTTAAAGTACAAGCTAATTCTTATTTTGAATATAAGGACCACAATCATCACTTTTCAAATAAAAACGATTGCATTGATTTTTTGGTCTGCTAAATATTTCACTCAACTGCCTGGATATTTGGTAAGCAGTTACCTCATCTAATAGGCCACAAGGAAGAAGAACCAATGATCAATTAAGTTTAAAATATTTAAACTATAATAACTACTCTATTTATTCATTCTCCACTTATCAGAAAAATTTTGTCGTAAATCAGTTTCCGATGGGAATTGCCACACATTTTTAGAATGTTTTGTTGTGTATGCTGACTTCTGGAAATATGTCTCACAGAAAAATTAAACCAATTTGCTTTGGGGCGCATGAACCAATGCAATTCTTTTAAATGCTTTACTACTAATAAACTAGTAATGCTTTGCTGCAAGAAGAAAGTATAGAGGATCATTTCAAAACCTTTCCAAATGTTTCCTTTTTGTGTGTATTGAGGTAATTATTTTAGGATCATTAGGAGAGTCTCATTTTAGGATAAAGGGTATATCTGTGTATGTGAGAACATTCAATAAAAGTTTTATTGTAAATATCCTTTGCTTATCTAAGGTTCTATGACAACATAAGACAGTAGACTTGTAAACAAATACAAAAATATGTAAGCCTGTCATGGTGCCTGGGTGTGTGAAAAGCTTTCTTTATATTAGCAGATAAGATCTATCTTTTTTTTTACTTTTCACTTTGTTTTTTGATACATAATATTTGTACATGTTTAAGGGATACATATAAAATATGTAATGATCAAGTCAGGATATTTCAGGTATCCATCACCTGAGGATCACCTCTATGTTTTGGGTATGTTTTGAGCCCTCTCTTCTAACTATTTTGAAACATACAATACATTATTATTAACTATAGTCACTCTACTTTGCTATCAAATGTTATCACTTATCATTCTTTGTGTTGGGAGGGTAAGAATAGAGCGGTAACTCCTGAACTCAAGCAAATCACCTGCCTGGGCCTCCCAGAGTGGTAGCATCACAAGCATGACCCACTGCCGCTCCCACCCAAGACTCTATGTTTTCAAAGTACGTAGCTAGCTATGCCAGGATTTCTAGATGAGAGGTGCATATTGCCAGCATTTTTTTATTCAATAAGCTGAAGCTTATGCTGTATAGGAAAGTAGTTATTCGCCAAAAATGAAATTATTTTATAAAATCTATCAGAGTATAAGAACAGAAACTGGGCTCGGCGCCTGTGGCTCAATCGGCTAAGGCGCCAGCCATGTACACCCAAGGTGGTGAGTTCGAATCCCCAGCCCGGGCCGCCAAACAACAACGATGGCTGCAATCAAAAAATGGCCGGGTGTTGTGGCGGGTGCCTGTGGTCCCAGCTAGTTGGGAGGTGGAGGCAAGAAACTCACTTGAGCCCAGGAGTTGGAGGTTGCTATGAGCTGTGATGCCATGGCACTCTACCCAGGGGGATAGCTTGAGGCTACGTCTCAAAAAAAAAGAACAGAAACCGAAGAATCTGAAATTCATTGATCAGTAATGCTTGGTTTGCTTGGAAAACTCTAGCCACTTGTGCAAAAAAAGTAATCATATTGGAATAAAAAATTGTGAGACTATATAATTTTGTTCAAAAGAATCAACTGTAGTAAGGAAGTGTATCCCCAGAAAGAACTGTAGAGACCACTTCTGTCAAAGAGCAGGAAGCTGCATGGGGCATGCAGAAAGTTACCCTACCCCAAAACAGTTACTGGAATACACAGATGTGAAATCAAAATGTGCGAAATAAGAAAAATCACTAAAAATACAGCTGAGAAAATACCTGGAGAACATTTTTTTCAAAGCTTAATTTACATTTGAAGCGTGAATCTTGGCTGGCTTTCGTGGGGCTAAGACTCTTCAGACAATTATGGTCTCATGATACAAATGAACCTCAGGCATTGTCTTAACTTCAGCTGTAAATGAAGGTCTGTTTACCAAGGACATCTTGTGGTTAAGTTTTTGAAAGGTGTCTTTGTTTGAACACACTGATGCCTAGCAAAAGACGACATATGGAAAAGGCTATTTCGTTAATGTTCCCAGAGTAATAAAGATATCAGAGGGCTCCAAATCTCATTGGGAATGTTTAATTCACTAATAACTGTTATTCTAATTTAACCACCTTGTCATGGAGAGGAGAAGGGTCAAGTGAGTTTCTGAAGATGTGGCGCACAGCCAAAGCATTTAAATTACACCACACTCTATTTTTTTTTAATAAGTAAATCTTCACTTTCAATACCAAGAGATTCTTATCTCTGTTATGCTCAAGGCCAGTCATTTTCAATTAATTGAAAAATAAAATTAATCTGAAAATCATAATTCACGATGTTGAAGTCCTTGAACTGTTTTATTTTAATTTTTAAACACACACAAATACAAACTTACATTTTTATGTATAGTCAAGGCCATTCTAAGGCTGTAAGTCCCCAGTTGGGATACCGTATGATGTTACATTAACTAGAATTATTTGTCATTTATAAGTTAGTTTTTTAAACAGACATAAAAAGTTAAACATTGCAAAATAATCTGAGAAGAAAATCATTTAGAAATTTATTTCACTCTGTCCCCCTTTCCAATGCTTTATAGCAGTTAATCTATACCTGGTTCAACAGAATTTACTTTCTTCACTATTTGTCTTTAACCTGGCAGCTCAAAATATTGACTTAGATTTTCATAAAGCAACTCTCTTTCCTGGGTTATCAGACCTTCCTTTGCACAATGCCTAATTGAATTATATAATTTCAAAGAGCCAGCATGTACTGGCTTGATAGCTATGGTATTTTGAATTATTTATCCAAAAATATTTATTTTCTTTTGTCTTCCATTATGGGCAGAGAATACCTTCCTGTTCCTTTGATGTTGGGGTCGGGAACTTGATTTGGTCAGTGGATGTTAGCGGCATGATTTAAGCATGAGCTTGAAGTATACATGCCCTCTTGCCTCTCTCTTATCAGAACAAGAATGAAATTCTCTGTGTAGCTGCCACGGCCTGAAGAATAAGGAAGACATTGTGCAGAGTCGCCTCAGCTGCCCCGCAGATAAGCAAGCAATATAAAAAGTGGTCCTACTGTATGCCACTGTGCTTTGAGGGATTTTTCATGTACTGATAGATGATCACTCAAGAAATAAATGCCTTGAAGAAAGTATCCTGTTCAACTTGTTAAAGCAGACATACCTGTACTAACATTCATACCACCCGTAGGCATAAAAATGTCCTGGCATCAAGAAACACAAATTGAAAAGAATCTTATTTTCATTTGTTCCAGGCCTTTGTATCCTCTGCTTACTTTTCCTAATAAGACATAACTTGACAGAAAATGTTTACTACCACATGTTGGCTCTAAAGATCATCCTCATGGCACTGTTGTTTCAAAGTTAAAGCGGAAAGACTATACTTTGATTTTTTGTTCGTCTGCTTTCCAGAAGCCATGATTGGCAAAGCCTGTCACTAACCGGGTCTCCTCCAAAATCCTGACGAGCTTGAGATCTTACTCGAAACAAAGGCACATTAATCATGGCAGGTGGACGTCTTGTTGTCTGATCCACTCACCGTCTGAGCTCCACACCTGTCTTGGGTGTCCGGCCTGCTCTTCCTGAACCTTCCTCCTCATTCTAACGAATAACACATTTCTCCATCATCACACGGTGGTGGCTTGAGGTATAATATCGGTTCTCTGCAGAGGACCACTGACATGACTGCAAACGCACCTACCCAGGATAGGTCCTATGGCTCATATTTCTGGCTCTGAGCTTTAAACCAGCTTTGCTTCATTCCCAATAGATCTGGTGCAATTACTGCCCCTATTTGCTGCTAACTTGATTCGGGGAAACCAGTGAAAGAGGAAAGAAAAATATAATTTTTAAGTTCTTTTCATGTGACTTCGTAGGCAGTTCACACATGGATGTCCACTTTATTCCAGGTCAGTCAACAGGCCTCTCTTTTTTTCAATCAGTTGGAGAAAACCTTCTATTCTATGTGATTAGGTCACACCTGGCAAATCTCCCCATTTTAATGCCAGCTATGCCATGTCACACCACTATCATGGAGGTAAAATCATCATCTCTGCAGACTCAGGGATTATACAGGACGTGTGTACCGTGAGGAGGAAAATCTCAGTGGTTTTTGAATTCTGCCTACTACAGAAATATTCATAACTAAACTAGTAACTTAATTCAGAATAAAATTATTTATAATTATATGGCAAGAGCCACAAATTTTATTAACAGGAGCATGACTGCCGTTTTGTCAAAAAGCTCCCAAATAAAATATAGATGAGTGTTTCTAAATATAATTGGTACATTCTCTTCCGGTTTTGCAATAAATTCGTTTCACTATTTTCACTACCCAGAAGAATGTTTTTGCCTTTTTCAGTGTTATAATTCTAATCTACCTCAAAAAGAGGAAAAAAGAAACAACAGAATTATGAAGAATCATAAAATCGTGTGCTAAGAAAGTGCCAATGTCTTTGCTGTAACACAGACTCCTTCAAAATATACAATTCATGTACTTTTAGTGCATGATCTGATGACACCCGTTTTGGTTATCCTATCAGCTATTTGCTTTGCTCAATTTCATAATATCATTAAGAGAATTTCTAGATAGGTGATGTATTATTGTTTTGCTACATGCTATGGATTCTGAAATGGTTCTGAGACTAGACTATTATAATAGATGTGATTCCTTTTGCCTTTTCCCTTTAAGCTATCAAGGTTGAGACTGTAGAGAACATAAAAATGAGTCTTGAACATTTTTGAAGAACTCAGTGAGTGATAGATATTCCCGTAGAATGATAGGATGGTAGAATGAATGAACCCAGATAATGGGCTCAGCTCAGCCGGATTTAGAGTCTTAGATCCACAACCTACTGAGACACTGAGAAGTGTATTTAATGTTTCTGTACCCGGACTTTCACCCTGTGAAGTGGTAACGGGAACAGCTCACTTCCTCGTTACGATTACTATAGGACTACATTTTTAAAAATACCTGTGTAAACAATTGAACTCTGAAGACATTTTGCTAAATTATTTGTTAAAATCCTATAAAATAAACATTTTCCAAAATAATCTACAGCAGTGCCCTCCTGACCCCTAGAGAGGCTGCTCCACCGCCCATCTCTGGAGCAGCATCTGCGTTTCTTTTAGGACATGCTGGATTTCTCAGCGTTTGTTTCTGAATTAGAATCACAGGCTGAGGCCTGGCATTCACGGAGAACATCTCATCCTATTGATTAGAATGCGAATGAGGAGCAGAGAAAATCCATTTCTTTGCTGGTTTCAAGTTCTGGCAATTTGAGGCACCAGTGGATGATCTCTCAGCGCGGCTCAGAAAGTACCATTTATAATCCTTATCTGTCGAGGTGTTACAAGGATTAGTATTTGTAAAACATTTTTTAAAATCCCAGTTTAAAGCTATTTTATAAGTAAAAATCATTGCACAAGTTTAATTTCCAATTCCAAGGAATGGATATGCATGGGCTCTTCATTATTAAATAAACCTCCCGTATGATCCAGCTTAGAGTCGTCGTAACAGCCTCTCTGGTTATCGTGAACTTTATTTTTATACTGCTTCTTGATTTTTATACTCTAAATTGCACAAACAGAACTTGGATAATGAAGTTGGGGGTTGAACCTCAGAGCTCAAAGCAGGCATCTGCAAAGTAA